>WNGS01143545.1:0-10324 GCA_020271785.1 Procambarus virginalis
TATATATACATATATATATATGACAATGTCAGACCACGGAGGAAAAATGAAACAGGAATTTCCTTAAGTACTTTCGTATATTAATACATCTTCAGACACTCCTTCTGAAGATGTATTAATATACGAAAGTACTTAAGGAATTCCTGTTTCATTTTTCCTCCGTGGTCTGACATTGTCACATTTTAAAATCACGTGTTTTATTTCGTGATATACGCACATATATATATATATATATATATATATATATATATATATATATATATATATATATATAATATAAATTAAATTATGAATGAATGAAAAAATGAAATTAATGCAATGTAATAAAATGTAATGGTGTAATGAAATTTTCAAATAAAGTTCGATATATATATACACACATACCAAAAGAATAGATGTGGTAGGAGAAGAAAATATCAAAGTGTTTAGTGAGGATCCACAAGGTCTTCTCTGAGTACTCTTTATTTTCTTCTCCGAGGCTATGGGTCCCTACACTTGCACCAGAGTTGGTACCCCTTCTAGGTTTAAACAATATATGTGTGTGTGTGTGTCAATACTTAGTATTAAAACCCCAATATAAGACTATTAATAGTTAAAATCTTCTAGTCAACAGGCATATAGTTATTAAATAAAGTTGAGTGATGTTTGCTTTTCATTGTTGCCGCCGAAGGCGGCTAGTTTATGGTGCACCCCATACTCGTCCTGTGAGCGGTAGCGCAAAAGCATTACAGAGGGCACAAAAGGTCTTTATCAGACCTCATCTTAGATTATTACATTAAGAATTACATCTATCCTTCACACCTTATAGTTACAATGTCAGCTAGTTACAGACTAAGTGCTATTACAAGAGTTACATATTTACAGTAAGTCATCATACATTAATGGTAGGTCTTATCGCTAATACATAATAGTTTGACCAATGGGGACATTACAGAGTCATAGGGGAGCTTCTGTTTATTATTAGTCCTCACAATACACTACTTGTTTCTGAATCTCATATGTCGTTTATCTACTTGAAGCGAAATGTGGATACAGTGCAAAGATTTCAGGTAATTTATCCATGGTAATAAGATAGGTTGCCATATCATACAGAGAGAGCTTAGATTTGAGTGATGTGATGGACAAAATTCTGGCTTCATAAGAACGACGCCCGCCAGTGTTTACACTTCGCATCTGAAGGCCCACAAACATGGTCGAACGCACAAAACACTTGACTGTGGCCAGTTTTTGGGTAGACTTCTATTACATTTACTGTGTGACTGTTGTACTAATATATAATAATATGTATTAATAGTAAAAGCTTAACATGTAATATTTATTAATAAAAACAAAGTCAGGAGCTACACGCCTGTCTCTACATGTCTTATGTGTTAATTTTGGGCGCTCTTGTACTTGTGCGCTAGCTGGCGTTCACAACTGATCTCGCCTGCAAGGACTAGATTTAGTCAGTCATAATGATAATAATGTGTATTTATTTAGTAGAATAAATTTTTGGGCCCATTAAGAAATAATGGGCCTCAGAAATAATCGAAACATTATAATAATTAATTTTGTTGTAAAAAATATAAATAAAACCCATGGTTACTCTAAATATGAACACTAGAAAACCTTCAATACCACAGGGAAACTTCGCATCTATTGAAGATTCAGCGATTATATATTCGTATGTGTAAAAACCCTCCTGGAATTGTCGCGATTAAAGGGTCTACTTATCCGCAACTCAGTGCTTAACTTTACCCATTAAATAGGCATCGATGTTACACTCCCTTTCCTCCATGTCTACGTGAGAACCTAAAACAACTTTCACCACAGAAGATTATACTAAACACACCAACACTGGAATGTGTATGAATGGTCAGACAGATATAAGAATAGCGTATTAAACAACAACTGTTATAATCTCATACTATTAATAACCATAGTAACCGAAATATTCATTTTTTTATATACAAGAGATGAAACAGCAAGTCATAAGGTAGATCTGTGTGTCGCTCCTGAAGACGTCAGTAAGGAGACGAACTTTTAGCAAATACCTTCCTGTGATTGGCTGTTGCTGGGAATGCCAACACTCTTTCTATAAATTAAATGCAAACTAAGAAATACGTCTTTTTGCACAACAATATCTTTATTTTAAACACAACCTCTTCGTTTTGTACAAGACAGAAATTTCCATCTAACTGAATAATCGAGTCCAATAAGAGAACGGAGCGTTGTATCATCGATATTATTTGCGTGAGGCAACCCCCACTGATGACGTCACAAGTTAGGTAGCCAGCCCATGTTTCTGTAACACTCGTTACATCTGCAGTATTTAATTATCACTTTATTAATGCTTTTAAATACTTAACCCTTCACTTTTTAGGTAGATTAAAGTTGAAGCAGAATGTCATAAGCAAGGATGGTGTGCTGAATAAAGATGATTTATTAAATGGATGGAGCCTTTTGCTGATCCCTTCCTGTGATTGGCTGTTGTGTGAATGTCAACAAAGAATATCTACCAATGATATGCCATTTATTATGCACCCCATACCATTTGTGGGCGGAGCTTGGAACCTCCTACCCGAGCACAACAACCCACCTTATGGGTTGCTGTTTGGCTATTTATAGTGCGTTGGAAAAAAACGAGATGGCGTTAGTTGTATTTTGCAGGGTAATTTGTTATAAGTGTAATTTGATGTCAACAGATGGCGTAAGCTGTATCTTATGGCCACTATTGGCCTGCCAGTTGATAGTGTTCTCTTCTGCCAACAGATGGCATCAGCTGTATCATTATTACTTCCGAATTCCTTTTAAACACTGATCCACAAATCCCGTAGCTTATGATAAGCTTTTATACTATTCTGGTATTAGATAACAATTAATTTTCTTTTATCTACTGTAGAGAATATCATTATATATCGTCTGCTTAGGATGTACTGTTCTTTGTTGAGACGGCCGTAATATTATTAAAACAACAAATGATGCATAAAATATAAGCATTTCACACTAAAAATACTTTTATATATTGAAATTTGGTAGTGAATTCCAATCTAGGAATCTCCTGTGACGAAACTATACTGTGTTCGCTTTAGCCGGGCATACTGTATATAACAGTTAATGATAAATCATTGTGTACGGGGACAGGCAGCCAGTGTATATATACATGTTAGGCTTATACCGGTCCCACAAAGGTAGAACTATGGAGTAAGACTGGGTGCTGCCGGGGCTGAACTTTGTCACCCTTACAAGCACAATTTTTTGTTAAATCTTCACAAGGAAGAACAACTGTAAATGTTGGAATAGTTTATTACAACATACAAGCTAAAGAAACCAGTTCAGAAACTGAGGAAATAAAGCTGCCGAAAAGAAACATTACAAAGTCCACTCATGCAGAGTGATAGACATTCTGGCCAAAACAGGAATTTCACACTGATCTTAATGCTGATATGTTGATGTCATTATCATAATATAAAGATGTTAAGGCAGGCTGGTTTAGTTCATTTATTATGCACCCAACACCCATCTTGTGGGCGGTAGTGGAAAGGGTTACAGAGGCACATAATGGGCTCAGGGACTGAACCCCACAATTTATTTAGCTAAGCAAGTTACAATCTTGATGAGCTAGTTACAAAATTCAATAGACATCGTCACATTAGGAAAGCCTTTTTATTTATTAAATAGTATAAGGACATATTAAAAGAACCTAACTTAATTTGAGTTGCTCACGTGGCCCCTAAAAATGAGGTGATTTGATAAAATAACTATGCCCAAGATTACCATCATAGTGCCGTCGGGATGATGAGCAAATAGCCTCGGCTACCAACAACTTTTGTACGGTCGTGATGGTCGAGTGGTTAAGGTCTCCTGTATACCAATTGCTTAGTGCTCCTGGCAGTGTGGGTTCGAGTCACTTATGGGGTGTGAGTTTTCAGTTGCATATATGCCTGGGGACAATTCAGGCTTTTTCGCATATATATATATATATATATATATATATATATATATATATATTATATATATATATATATATATATATATATATGTGTGGGTGTGTGTGTGTGTGCTGTACCTAGTAGCAAGATCCCAGTACTTGGCCTACTAAGCAAGGCCCGATTTGCCTAATAAGTCAAGCTTTCCTGAATATATATAATTTTCAATTTCTTTTCTTATGAAATGATAAAACCATCCATTTCATTATGTATGAGTTATTTTTTTATTTAAGTTAAAACTAACGTAGATGTATGACCAAACCTAACCAACCCTACCTAACCTAACCTATCTTAACCTAAACTATCACAACTAAGTAAATAATTCATGTTCTTTATATAATATAATAATGATAATTCATATATACTAATTGAAACAATTCATTGAAAATAAAGACATCACTCGACCTATTAGGGAAATCGGGTCTTGCATAGTAGGCCGAGAAGTGCGTTCTGGCTACTAGGTACGACATATATATATATATATATATATATATATATATATATATATATAATATATATATATATATATATATATATATATTACTTAATATTAAAACCCTAATGTAATGTAACAGTTAAAATCTTCTGGTCAAGAGGCATATAGTTATTAAATAAAGTTGAGTGATGTGATGGACATAATCTTGGCTTCATAAGAACGACGCCCGCCAGTGTTTACACTTCGCATCTGAAGGCCCAAAAACATGGTCGAACGCACAAAACACTTGACTGTGGCCAGTTTTTGGGTAGACTTCTATTACATTTACTGTGTGACTGTTGTACTAATATATAATAATATGTATTAATAGTAAACGCTTAACATGTAATATTTATTAATATAAACAAAGTCAGAAGCTACACGCCTGTCTCTACATGTCTTATGTGTTCATTTTGGGCGCTCTTGTACTTGTGCGCTAGCTGGCGTTCACAACTGATCTCGCCTGCAAGGACTAGATTTAGTCAATCATAATGATAATAATGTGTATTTATTTAGGGGAATAAATTTTTGGGCCCACTCAGAAATAATGGGCCTCAGAAATAATCGAAACAATATAATAATTAATTTTGTTGTAAAAAATATAAATAAAACCCATGGTTACTCTAAATATGAACACTAGAAAACCTTCAATACCACAGGGAAACTTCGCATCTATTGAAGATACAGCGATAATATATACGTATGGGTGAAAAAAATGTTGGGAATGGCAACACTCTTTCTATAAATTAAATGCAAACTAAGAAATACGTCTTTTTGCACAACAATATCTTTATTTCAAACACAACATCTTCGTTTTGTACAAGACAGAAATTTCCATCTAACTGAATAATCGAGTCCAATAAGAGAACGGAGCGTTGTATCATCGATATTATTTGCGTGAGGCAACCCCCACTGTTGACGTCACAAGTTAGGTAGCCAGCCCATGTTTCTGTAACACTCGTTACATTCTGCAGTATTTAATTATCACTTTATTAATGCTTTTAAATACTTAACCCTTCACTTTTTAGGTAGATTAAAGTTGAAGCAGAATGTCATAAGCAAGGATGGTGTGCTGAATAAAGATGATTTATTAAATGGATGGAGCCTTTTGCTGATCCCTTCCTGTGATTGGCTGTTGTGTGAATGTCAACAAAGAATATCTATCAATGATATGCCATTTATTATGCACCCCATACCATCTTGGGGCGGAGCTTGGAACCTCCTACCCGAGCACAACAACCCACCTTATGGGTTGCTGTTTGGCTATTTATAGTGCGTTGGAAAAAAACGAGATGGCGTTAGTTGTATTTTGCAGGGTAATTTGTTATAAGTGTAATTTGATGTCAACAGATGGCGTAAGCTGTATCTTATGGCCACTATTGGCCTGCCAGTTGATAGTGTTCTCTTTTGCCGACAGATGGCATCAGCTGTATCATTATTACTTCCGAATTCCTTTTAAACACTGATCCACAAATCCCGTAGCTTATGATAAGCTTTTATACTATTCTGGTATTAGATAACAATTAATTTTCTTTTATCTACTGTAGAGAATATCATTATATAACGTCTGCTTAGCATGTACTGTTCTTTGTTGAGATGGCCGTAATATTATTAAAACAACAAATGATGCATAAAATAACAGCATTTCTCACTAAAAATTCTTTTATATATTGAAATTTGGTAGTGAATTCCAATCTAGGAATCTCCTATGACGAAACTGTACTGTGTTCGCTTTAGCCGGGCGTACTGTATATAACAGTTAATGATAAATCATTGTGTACGGGGACAGGCAGCCAGTGTATATATACATGTTAGGCTTGTACCGGTCCCACAAAGGAGGAACTATGGAGTAAGACTGGGTGCTGCCGGGGCTGAACTTTATCACCCTTACAAGCACAATTTTTTGTTAAATCTTCACAAGGAAGAACAACTGTAAATGTTGGAATAGTTTATTACAACATACAAGCTAAAGAAACCAGTTCAGAAACTGAGGAAATAAAGCTGCCGAAAAGAAACATTACAAAGTCCACTCATGCAGAGTGATAGACATTCTGGCCAAAACAGGAATTTCACACTGATCTTAATGCTGATATGTTGATGTCATTATCATAATATAAAGATGTTAAGGCAGGCTGGTTTAGTTCATTTATTATGCACCCCATACCCATCTTGTGGGCGGTAGTGGAAAGGGTTAGAGGCACATAATGGGCTCAGGGACTGAACCCCACAATTTATTTAGCTAAGCAAGTTACAATCTTGATGAGCTAGTTACAAAATTCAATAGACATCGTCACATTAGGAAAGCCTTTTTATTTATTAAATAGTATAAGGACATATTAAAAGAACCTAACTTAATTTGAGTTGCTCACGTGGCCCCTAAAAATGAGGTGATTTGATAAAATAACTATGCCCAAGATTACCATCATAGTGCCGTCGGGATGATGAGCAAATAGCCTCGGCTACCAACAACTTTTGTACGGTCGTGATGGTCGAGTGGTTACGGACTCCTGTACAACAGTTGCATAGTGCTCCTGGCAGTATGGGTTCGAGTCACTTATGGGGTGTGAGTTTTCAGTTGCATATATGCCTGGGGACAATTCAGGCTTGTTCGCATGTATATATATATATATATATATATATACATGCGAGTATATACATATATACATGCGAGTATGTATATATATATATATATATATATATATATATATATATATATATATATATAATATATACATATATATATATATATATATATATATATATATATATATATATGCGAGTATATACATATATACATGCGAGTATGTATATATATATATATATATATATATATATATATACATATATATATATACATGCGAGTATATACATATATACATGCGCGTATGTGTATATATATATATATATATACATATATATATATATATATATATATATATATATATATATATATTTATATATATATATATATATATATATATATATATATATATATACACAGCGTCTTCGAACGCTGATTGTTTAATTGTTATATATTTGTGTGTGTGTGTGTGTTCTCTGTAAATTGTAGCATTGCAATAAAATAAAACAAAACATACAAAAAAAATAATAGGGGTGGTAGGAGAAGAAAAGAATTAAGTATTCGGTGAGAATCCACAAGATCTTCTCTGAATGCTCTTTGTTTTCTTCTTCGAGGATGTGGGTCCCTGCAATTGCACCAGAGGTGGTACCCCTAATATATATATATATATATATACTTACTTAATATTAAAACCCTAATATAAGACTATTAACAGTTAAAATCTTCTAGTCAAGAGGCATATAGTTATTAAATAAGGTTGAGTGATGTGATGGACATAATCTTGGCTTCATAAGAACGACGCCCGCCAGTGTTTACACTTCGCATCTGAAGGCCCACAAACATGGTCGAACGCACAAAACACTTGACTGTGGCCAGTTTTTGGGTAGACTCCTATTACATTTACTGTGTGACTGTTGTACTAATATATAATAATATGTATTAAGAGGAAACGCTTAACATGTAATATTTATTAATATAAACAAAGTCAGAAGCTACACGCCTGTCTCTACATGTCTTATGTGTTAATTTTGGGCGCTCTTGTACTTGTGCGCTAGCTGGCGTTCACAACTGATCTCGCCTGCAAGGACTAGATTTTGTCAATCATAATGATAATAATGTGTTTTTATTTAGGGGAATAAATTTTTGGGCCCATCCAGAAATAATGGGCCTCAGAAATAATCGAAACAATATAATAATTAATTTTGTTGTAAAAAATATAAATAAAACCCATGGTTACTCTAAATATGAACACTAGAAAACATAAGAACATAAGAACATAAGAACAAAGGCAACTGCAGAAGGCCTATTGGCCCATACGAGGCAGCTCCTATTTATAATCACCCAATCCCACTCATATACATGTCCAACCCATGCTTGAAACAATCGAGGGACCCCACCTCTACAATGTTACGCGGCAATTGGTTCCACAAATCAACAACCCTTCAATACCACACGGAAACTTCGCATCTATTGAAGATTCAGCGATGATATATTCGTATGTGTGAAAACCCTCCTGGAATTATCGCGATTAAAGGATCTGTAGCGAGTAAACCTATAATCACTCCATTATCTCATTATCTTAATGGCATAACTAATCACACAAGCTATAATCCTATCCCTATTTACAGGTAACGTTTTTTCCAACCGCCTATCTTACTGTGAGGTGTAGTAACCGTATATAAGCCAGCGATTTGAGAATAGCAAAATAGTACAATTTCCAGTCAAGAATGTAGTACTCGGCTTGGGCAGTTCTAATCAACCCAAGACACTACAGCTTCGACACAGAGCAGGCAGCAGACTACGACCTCATCGAGCTACAACGCTCTCCCACATAGAGCTCCGCATCTCCGGCCTCACTCAGCTCTCTGCTCTGCTCCAGGCTTCGTCTCAACGTCTACAACACTGCTGTATCCAGAACTACTAAATAAATATGAAAACTCACTAAACAATGTGTATCTAATCTACACAACAACGTAACATAATCGTACGTTACAGATCTACTTATCCGCAACTCAGTGCTTAACTTTACTCATGAACTATAGGCATCGATGGTGCACTCCCTTTCCTCCATGTCTACGTGAGAACCTAAAACAACTTTCACCACAGAAGATTATACTAAACCCACCAACACTGGAATGTGTATGAATGGCAGACTTTGTTATGCAAGCCCCTTGGGAATCTCCGCCAGCAGACTTTAAGATTATGGTTATTGTAGGGAAAAAGAAGTAGACAAATCCTCATCTGCTACGTAACATTGCACAGATGCATATAGAAGCAAACATGGCATCTGACAGCTTCACTTACTTCACCGATGGATCAGTAGACCAGCAGGGACAAGAAACCGGAGCTGCAGTTAAAGCAGGAAACTCTGTACATAGTTGGAGGCTCTCAAATGGGTGTTCGACTTTCCAAACAGAGATGCTAGCCATTCAAAAGGCTTTGGAACATGCTCTTGCTCAACACCGACAACATGTTATCATACATACAGATTCGAGAACCGCCATTGAAACCTTGCAACAAGACCGCATATGTGATAACATACATCTGATCACAACTGTCCTATCATTAATGCAAACACTCAAACGACAAGGCCGACGGGTCCTTCTCAACTGGGTGCCAAGTCATGTGGGAATCGTAGGAAATGACATTGCAGACGAAGCTGCAAAACTTGCAACTAAGAGAAGAACTGTAGACATTTGCATACCACAGAGTCTGTCACAGATTAAGTGAGTAATTAGAAACAGAGCAATGCAAAAGTTGTACAGTGACCACAACTCAGCTGTTGCAACATCTCGATCTGCGGGTTGGTACAGGAATTCAACCAACTACGAACCACTTATGTTAATGAAGGGGAGCAGTAGAGCAACAGAAGTACACTTACATCGCATCAGGCTTGGATACCCGTGTGCATGGGAAATAGGCTTACAGGTTCCGGAAGATGAGAGGAAATGTCAACACTGTGGAGAAATGCCCGACAGACCACTGGAACATTATCTAACACAGTGCACAGTTACAAACCCATTAAGATTTCAACTTCATTCAACAAAGCAGAAGTTGTTAAACACATATGGCAACATCTTACTAAAGCGACCATACGAGTAATAAATACTCATACTCCGCCCAAGTAAACTGGAAACGAGCGACACTTAGTGGGCCAGCCAGAGGCTTAGGGCCCGCGCAGGAATATCCCTGCAAAAAAAAAAAAGTGTATGAATGGTCAGATATAGTGTATATAGTGTGAATAGTGTATTAAACGCAATTATACTCAGAGCCCTTACTCATTGTTCTGACTGGTATAAA
>WNGS01143572.1:0-15030 GCA_020271785.1 Procambarus virginalis
CTGACGAGGCTTGCAAAAGTTTACTTTTATAATTTATAACAAAAACCCCATGCCCATCCTGCTGGCAAGTGGGAGTAAGGTTACAGTTACATAATGGGTTCAGGAACCGGCCAACAGTGTTCTTCAGGCCATTTAAAAATTGTGTTGGCATGATTACAAATAATTTCAATTTGCCTATTATGCACCCGATACTCGTCCAGTAGGCGGCGGGGGAAAGTTTAGTCACAAAAACATGCACTACCCGCAGTAGGCGACCTTGGGATACTTTACTTAGGCTTCTTAGTATTTAATTTTGAAGGAAATAAGTTTACAATTTTGAACATGTGTGATATCTTTATCTAAATTCCGGAATTTTGTTCATATTCCATCACAAGTGACGCAGGTGTGCGACTAGTTGTGCTGACAGCAGGCAACGCCATCGTCAGTTTCTGTGCACCGCTACGAATGTAATGATTATAATGGAATAGGAACGAATATGAACCAATAATTATTCTAATCCAAATAATTAATCATAGATTGAGAAGATATAGTTAACTTGAGGATATATAGAGCTTGGGCTAGTGAGACACAGTAAGACTGAGGTGACGGGTTTTGTTTTCAATGATGATGATAAGATTTGATTAATACTATTAATAATGCATGCTGAGAAGTGTTTTTTGTGGTGAGATGAACTAAACCGGTTAACATTACCAGTAAACAACCTGCAGGTCCCGAAGCCTTTAACCCAACTCTACCTTTTTTCCTGCAGGCAGCAGCAGCAGCAGCAGCAGGAGGGATGTGGGCGTGTGTGCTCCTGGTGGGCGTGGTGGCAGTGGGCGCTGCTGCAGGGCAAGGGTGAGTAGCCTCTGGACGTGGTATTCAACCACCTTAGTTTGGATATCTCTCTGTCTCTATCTATATATATCCGTCTGTCTGTGTCTGTACTCATCTAGTTGCGCTTGCGGGGGTTGAGCTTTGGCTCCTTGGTCCCGCCTCTAAAACCGTCAATCAACTGGTATACAGATTCTGGAGCCTATTGACCTTTATACATACAGCCTCTCCCCCCCCTCTCTCTCTCTCTCTCTCTCTTTTAAATTTAAAATATTATTACTGTGTTGCATTTATCTGTTTTGAACTAAATATTCACGTGAATTTACCTGAGGACCACCATCCCTAGTGACCTGAATGGTGACAGGAAGCCGACGGCTTGTCAAATGTCCCACCTATTATTCCTGAGGATTATTTTCCAGCTGAATATAATTTGTGAATAGTCTCACGTTTATTTTCCAAATGTGTTTTGGAGCTAAGCACTGGCTTGCTTCGAAGAGCTGAGCCCTATGGATTGCGCGAGTTTAAGCTCTATGGACTGCGCCAGTTTAAGCTCTATTGCCTGCGTCAACTTACGCCCCTGGCCTGCGTTAATTCTTCTATTTTTTGGGGGGGGGCTGGCGACCGGGAGAATGAATGATTACGACTCCAGTTTAGTCCCCGGATGTTGAAAGTTTCCCCAGGCCAAGTAGGGCACCTACTCTGCAAGATGCCGTCGAGGCCACAACGGTAGCCCCCAGAGCCCCGACCAACCTTAGACAGGCATATACATAACAAGAAGCAACGTTAATACTAGTGGGGGCATATATTTGATATCACACAGGCCAGCCTCAAACCAGTCGACCAGGAGGCCGTCCCAAATCACGCTTGCTCTATTTGCATACTAGATAGATATGAATCTAACTGGATAAATGTGGTAAGTGGGGTAGTGTAAGGGTCCATCATGGGGCCAATCCTCTTTGTCATATACATTAATGACATGGATGAGAATATTACCACTCACATTATCAGATTAGCAGACACCAAGCTCTATGGTAAGGTAGCAAGTCACAACGATATTGAGGCATTACAAAGAGATCTACGTGAACTCCACAAATGGTCTTTCTTTTTTTTTACAAATTTTTAATATTGAAAATGTACCTTGCATGTAGGGCATAACATTGCTAATCACAACAATCAAATCGACACTACAATACAGCAGATTGATGAATAAAATTACCTAAAAGGCCCGGTTGGTAATGACTGGTAATTTTTTACCAGTCATTGAAAGTTGCACAAGTGGGAATTGCAGTAAATAAAGCCAACCAAACCTTAGGAATTCTCAAACGAACCGATGATTTCAAGGAAAAGAAAGTGGTTATTGCAGACGATGAGTCACAATAACCTGACAGAAGACTAGACGAAACGTTGTCAGATCTTCATTTTGAGAGTTGTGGACAGGGTGTCTTAAAATGATCAAACACCTGTACAAACATCTGGTGAGCCCCCCCACCCCTCTACTGCAGTCAATCACGGAGACCGCACCTTTAAAAGGATATATCTTAGAGAAAGTACAAGGCATAGTGACACATCTTCCCAGAACTAAGTTGACTCTCATACCAGGAACACTTGAGGGCCGCAGGACTAACACAACTCCAAACCAGGCGTGATAGGGTTAATCTCGTCCAAATTTTTGGACGAGATGCAAAATACTGAACAAAGTTGCTGATGGTAATCCAGACCACATCTTCCAAAGGTCAGCTGTAACACATACAAGGGGAAGCCAGATCATTACACGCAACAAGCCTCAGTGTAGAACACAAAACACGAGATACTTCTTCACCCACAGGGTTATAATCCCGTGGAACCGCCTACCCGCCGAAGCCTTCAATGCCAAGGCTTCTGCCATTCAAAATCTAGTTTGAAAATTTATCGGGAAAATGGGAAAAACCTCAGAAAAACTGCCGGTTTCTGTCCCCGTCCTGGCCACTAGATACATGGTGGGTCTCGGGTAATACTAAATGCAAATGATGAATAGTGGTGGAAAAATTGCTGTCACAGTCTATAGTCTCTTGCGTACACTTTTTTACTGGGCGGGAGAACCAATATTTTCTATTATGTGGTTAGCAATGTGGCGTGACAAGTTGTGTTAAATGTCTGCTGGGGATCCGTTACGCCTGTGTAGTTAACTACCCGATTCAGCCTTTTAGAGTTGCTGGCGTAGCGCCTGGTTGGTGATGTCATACTGTAGGCCTACACACACCTTAGGAATGATCTCCTGCCAGCCTTGTCCACCCCCTCTACCAGCCTTGTCCACCCCCCTCTACCAGCCTTGTCCACCCCCTCTACCAGCCTTGTCCACCCCCTCTACCAGCCTTGTCCACCCCCTCTACCAGCCTTGTCCACCCCCTCTACCAGCCTTGTCCACCCCCTCTACCAGCCTTGTCCACCCCCCTCTACCAGCCTTGTCCACCCCCTCTACCAGCCTTGTCCACCCCCCTCTACCAGCCTTGTCCACCATCGGAGCCAGCAGTGCACCCCCCCCCCCTCCCCCATCCCCGCAGTGAGCAGTGTTTTCTCGTTGCCATCTGGGAGGAAAAGTTAAGTTTAAGGAACATTCGTGGGAAAAATGTGGTATATTGTCACGGTTTATTGTGGAGGGTGAGGGTAAAGGCTTGTTGTGAGGGGCAGCCAGTTAGTGGAGCGCATGCGCCAGGTCTCCTGGCTACCCGCGGGCGTCTCCCCGCCTGGGTATGACTCCTCGGATCACAGAGCCAGAGAACGCAGCTAGTGATGTTCAGCTCAGGGAGAGGAACTAGGCGTAGGTGTGTGATCCAAGGCCGTGCCAGCAAGGCGTGGGCACACAGGCCATATCCACCACACAACTGGTTTGTCCTCCCTCAGGTGTGTGTGTGCGCGCGCGTCCTCTCTCCTACCGCCCTCAGCTGCACCGCCACACCCATCAGCCCCTAGCTCCTCCCGCCCTCACTTAGCTCCCTCCATCATTGCTTCCCTGCCTGAGTTATCGCTTCGTGAACTTCCTAGTCGGACTTTTTTCTCTCCACCTTCTCTTCCCTCATACTACCGTTAGCGTCCCTTTCTCTCCACTCCTCGTCATCTCCCTTATCACCTCCTTCCTCCCTCCTCATGCTCCCGCCCCTACCAAGGTTATCAAGCACTTATCACAAACTAATGAGCCTTCAACCCGAGTTCTTGGTGATGTAGGTGATCAGTAATGAGATGGAGGAGAATGTGGTGGTGGTGGAGAATGAGATGGAGGAGAATGTTGTGGTGGAGCCAAGCCTCCTCCGCCCTTGGGCCCATCTCCCCCAACGCCAGTCTGAAGGAGGGGCAGGTGTCCCTATATGGCAGCCACCAATGGCAACATTGCTTGAATGTCCTCCGTGATTGCCTAAACATCTTGCCACATGGGTAAAGCCTACTACTCTTCTGTGACTTGAGGGTGTGGGGCAAGGCGGCACGTTTACTTTTAATACAGTTTAATTAATTCATTTGCATCCTAATATACTACATCAAGCTCACTGATCGAAATTGAAGACCTCATGATGTGTGTATGTATATGTATATATATATATATATATATATATATATATATATATATATATATATATTATATATATATATATATATATATATATATATATATATATGGTCCCTGACAAATCAGCTCGTCCTCCTAAGGTTTACCAACGTCTAGAAACGTCAAGTGTCCTCTCCTAACCTACCAGAGGACCCAACACAGAAAACGGGACAGTACATCACTTTCGAGACCCGCTTCCATTTTCTAGTACGACAATTTTTGGCCGTACTAGAGTGAACAAAGTGAACATTGGTAACCCAACATGTGGGCATTATGATGCTGATGTTCGTACCCTTAGAGTGGTGAGCAGGGTGACAGCCTTGTGAGCCGGTGGCTGAGCGGACTGAACACTGGACGCGTGATCATGTGGTCCCGGGTTCGATCCCGGGCGCCGGAGAGAAACAATGGGCAGAGTTTCTTTCACCCTGATGCCCCTGTTACCTAGCAGTAAATAGGTACCTGGGTGTTAGTCAGCTGTCACGGGCTGCTTCCTGGGGGGTGGAGGTCTGGTCGAGGACCGGGCCGCGGGGACACTAAGCCCCGAAATCATCTCAAGATAACCTCCCTCGCGGTAAAGTCGTAGTTATACAGGACAATTATGATTAGGTGACAATTATGGTTATCGATTAGGCTCCGGTTGTCCAAGTGGGTTACCTGCTTGACACCTGGTTGATGGGGTTCTGGGAGTTCTACTCCCCAAGCCCGGCCCGAGGCCAGGCTCAACTTGTGAGGGTTTAGTTAAACAGACTGTTGCTTGAAGCGGCCCGCAGGCCCACATACCCACCACAGCCAGGTTGGTCCGGCACTTCTTGAAGAAAACTATCTAGTTTTTTCTTGAAGATGTCGGACACCGTTCCAGCACTCCGTCCGTGTATCCTTTTCCTATCGCTATTTAATCAACTGGCTTGGCGCTTTCTCCTGATACCTTAAGATGAAATGATGATGATGTTTGGCTTGATTAGGCTTCTTTGACCAGACCACACACTAGAAGGTGAAGGGACGACGACGTTTCGGTCCGTCCTGGACCATTCTCAAGTCGATTGTGATGGGGGTATAATCGACTTGAGAATGGTCCAGGACGGACCGAAACGTCGTCGTCTCTTCTCCTTCTAGTGTGTGGTCTGGTCAACATACTTTAGCCACGTTATTGTGACTCATCGCCTGCACTTAATTAGGCTACGTGTGTTGAATTTCACCCGTATAATGTAAGTTAGTAGGTTAGGATTGACTGTTCTATAATAAATCAAGTTAGGCTGCAGAGGGATAAGTTAGGTTACGCTGGTTCTTGGCTGTTGTTAATATTAAGTCTTGCAGCCTTAAACAAACTCCGCTGCCACATTCACGACGCTTTTTCGCATTCTTGTGTGGACAAANAATATCGAGAAAAGATGTACAGGTTCGTAAGTGCTTGCCTAACTGCTTCGTGAATCTTGACCCCTGACCACACATGGCTTACGGTGATGGCGTGCACCCTTACGCCCCACATCAGAGTGTAGTGAAATCACAATGGCATGATATATCAAGGCAAATCATTGTTGATGCAATGGGGGTGACTTGAACCCGCGTTCAATTTGTCTATGAATCACCAGAACGCGTTTTCAGGTCATTCCATGCCTCAAATGGCTTTCATAATAATAATAATAATATAATAATAATATAATAATATAATAATAATAATAATAATAATTAGTATATGCATGGGCAAAATTAACAAAAAATTTTGCTTTGAACAACCGTTTTTCCTCGTTTCATCTGGCCTTTCTGCTTCATTATAATTTACCGATTGCCGTTTCTAATTGTTGCTGGTTTTCCTTGTTTCTTTTAAGTTTGTAAGTTATACTACCGATTTCTGCTTGTGTTATATATTGTGTTTCCTGCTTGCTTCCTCTACCGCTTTTGTCTGGTTTATCCTGCTGTTGTGTGCTCCTTTACACCGTCGCTTTTCGCCAGGTCACTCCTGCTCGCAGCCTAGTTAATACCGGGTTTTGATCGGTATAGTTTGGTAGCGAGAACGGCTTAACGTTGTCAGGCCAGGGACTAAGCCTTCCCTCTGTTGTATAGATTCAGCTACTCGGAACAAGTTCCAAGTAGCACGGGCTGTGGTGAGCCCGTAGTGGACTTACCTGGCACAGGAGCGGTGCTGTGTGCCTTCCCTCTGGGCTCTGGATAGTGTCATCAACACGAGCCCAGAGCCTCTCCTTTTATAGGTTCGCGATTGTTTCCTCCGTGTTTTACGGTGAAAGTTCCTGGGAAGTAGACGCGACTGTGGAACCGGAAGCAATTATGTGTAGGTAAGCAGTGTGTGGGGGAGGATGGAGAGGTGGGGGGGGGGGGGTTAATACACTGTTACCGAGTGGTGGTGGGGAGGTGGGAGTGGTGGAGGTGTATTGTTTCTTGGATATACATTGTCATACACTCACACACCTGTCTATCACCACTTCCTATCCACCTAGCCTGTCCTCCTAAGGTTTCCCAACGTCACGAAAAACTCATATCCCTTTCGCTATCCACACTTCTCTATTCTTCAACTTCACTGCCTCTCAGTCCCTCTCTGAGTCCTCCAGTAAGCGCCAGCCTCTCCACCACAACTATATTCTCTCTAAATCTGCACATTCCACAACCCTTCCATCAATCTCTCCCCTCTTTTGTCCAACCACTTGGGTCGGACGGTAGAGCGACGGTCTCGCTTCTTGCAGGTCGGCGTTCAATCCCCGACCGTCAAGTCAGTTGGGCACCAGTCTTCCCCATCCCATCCAAATCCTTATCCTGACCCCTTCCCAGTGCTATATAGTTGTAATGGCTGGCGCTTTCCCCCCTGATAGTCCTTCCTTCCCCTCCTCTTTACCAGTATTGGATACATCTCCTACCTGCAACCACGCCATGATAAAACACAATATGAGTGTTCCGAGGATTTAGTAAACAGTGTCCCCAAGACAGGCCTCAACGTCTGGTATACCACGCTGATGGAGTCACCAACAAACCAGATGAATAAAAGAAAAAAATGAAAAAGGAATTGAATGCATCGTTGGAGGAAACGAAAATCACTGTGATTTCTGATGTAGTATTTCCAGGTGATATAGATAATAAGAAATATATGGGGGGGGGGAAGGCAGGGATGATGGTGTGTGACACTTGTGATAACAGGAAGTGAATGTTTGAGGAACTCGCAGATAGTAATTAAACGGACTACGTCCCGGGGACTGACAACAGGCGGGAGGAAGGTAGTTGTGTCTATTACACAGATACTATAATATCTATACACAGATACTATAGTATCTATACACAGGTATTATAGTTAATATAGTTGTTAACCTCCCCTACAAGGGAGGTAGTAGAGGACAAGGGACAAGAGAGTTGGGAGCCATTGCAACATACGACAGGTTTCAAAATCCGTACAAGGCCAAATATGTAAGACTCTCACTCTCCTTGTACTCTTTCTTCTTACTGTCTCTCACTCTCCTTGTACTCTTCCCTCTTCCTTTCTTTTTCTCTATCCTCTGTCCCTCCTCTCCATCACCTCTCTCTCCCCAACGCGTCTTCATGCCTTCGTCAATGTACTGTTCTTCAAAAACAGTATTTTCTCAGATATAAATTAATATTAGTGTATATTATAATTGTTCGTATAGTCGGTCCTAGGATACGATAGGCGAGGTGTATCGGGTCTGTTGGGAATTATTTGTTGTACGTGGGTGAAACCTTTTGAGACGCGGTTAGAACACAGTAAGAGAGCGAACCACTGAACAAATTCACAAGGGCCGTGACGAGGATTCGAACCTTCGTCCGAGAGCATCCCAGACGCTGCCTTAATCGACTGAGCTATGTTGTAGCTCAGTCGATTAAGGCAGCGTCTAGGATGCTCTCGGACGCAGGTTCGAATCCTCGTCACGGCCCTTGTGGATTCGTTCATTTGATGCATCACGCTATTGTGATTTTTGTGTGTAAGAGAGCGAGGTACTGTTTAAGTTTGAACACAATCAGTTGTCTGTCAAGTGTTTGGCATACACTTAGACTATGGTCATATCAGCCAGCGGTCGACCCCACAGACGCAGTCATTAATTTGAACATGATGTTCGTCCTAAAATAACCCAACCACTTGGGGTGGATGGTACAGCGACGGTCTCGTTTCATGCAGGTCGGCGTTCGATCCCCGACCGTCCAAGTGGTTGGCTACCATTCCTTTCGCCCTCGTCCCATCCCAAATCCTTATCCTGACCCCTTCCAAGTGCTATATAGTCGTAATGGCTTGGCGCTTTCCCCTGATATTACCCCTCTTCCTCCTAATAATGGAAGCGGCTCGTCCTAAAATAGTAATTTTCTCAAGTATAAATTAATATTATTATATATTATCATATTGTGCATTTTTAGCCATTGGTTAGGTTAGGTGTTTAGGTTCTCTTAGCACTTAATTTTATGTGTAGAACGTGAGTGAAGCATTTACAGAGTCGCTATTCAACCCGTCCTCGACTTGAGTCCATTACATCCAGCGGTCGACCCCACAGACGCATTCATCAGCTCGTCCTCCAAACAAAGACCCAAAAGTGATTCCATCCACCCGCCAAACCCCAGCTGTCTATGACTGAACCAACCCATCCTCGACTCAAGTCCATTACATTCAGCGGTCGACCCCACAGACGCATTCATAAATTTTAACATGCTGTTAATTCAAAACGGGAATTTTCTCAAGTATAAATTAATATTATAATATATTAGCATATTGTGTATAAATAGGCATAGGTTAGGTTAGGTTAGGTCAGGTGTTTAGGTTCTGCTGGCGATTATTTGTATTTGCAGTACGTGGGTGAAGCATTTACAGCGTTGTGGTTCGAACAAAATTCGTCAGTGAAGCACTTGTTCCGGATATGTTCGAACGTCAGCAGTTGTGAGTCGTGTGTAAACCGCTTTTCATTCATAAACAGGGGGTTTGGCGGGTGCATGGAATAACTTTTGGATCTTTGTTTGGAGGACGGGCTGGACTGAACAACGGTTTATACACGACTCACAACTGTTGACGTTCGAACACTTCCGGAACAAGTGCTTCACTGACGACTTGTGTTCGAACCACAACGCTGTAAATGCTTCACCCACGTACTACAAACACAAATAATCGCCAACAGAACCTAAACACCTAACCGAACCTAAGCCTATATAATGCACAATATGTTAATATTGTGCATATATATTATAATATTAATTTATATTTGAGAAAATTCCTGTTTCGAATGAACAGCATGTAAAAAATTATGAATGCATCTGTTGGGGTCGACCACTGGATGTAATGGAGTTGAATCGAGGACGGGTTTGAATGCTTCACCCACGTACAAATAATACAAATAATCCCCAACACAACCTAAACACCTACACCTAACCTAACTATACATAGAATTTTTATGTATAACAATATTAACTTATGAAAACAAATCAATTTTTAATACACAGTATGTTAAAAATTGATGAATCCGTGTGGGGAGGACAAGGCTGCAGGTGTAAACAGCCTAGTGTGAGGACGGGTTGGATACGGGAGACATCTCCCGTCACGCAGGGTGCAGTCGCACCTCCACAGATCTCCAGTATCGTCTGTTGATACTGGTAATGGCTCAAAAGGGCCACCACTTACGGGCTATTCATGCCCGTGCCACCTTTTGGGTGGCTTAATCTTCATCAATCGACGGGTTGGAAGGCAAGCACAGTTCACCTCCCCTGCACACGGCTAGGCTGCCACTGTGCTCAATGTCAGCTGGGGGTTGACACATACGCACCTGTGTGTCGCGCGCGCGTTTCAGGACGTGACCTGTCTGCACGCCATTATGGAAATGACAGTTGCGGCGTTGACGCAATCTGGTGGAGGTTAGTGTGTGTGTGCGTCGATCCTAACACCATGTATATGGAACTTAGAGCTGATTTTAACAACTACTTAACAAATGTTTAGAATCTAGTACTCTAGGAGTCGTAAATGTAATAATTATATTTGAAAGTGTACTCATTGGTCCAAGTGACTTATCACTGTTTACATGTAAACCCATGTATGGAGTTTACGTCCAACTCTTCCTCTCTCTCGGTGAGCTCCACTTGTACACTTCCCCACTCAGCAAATTTCTTCTTGTATCTCTCTGGCTCATTTAGGTGTTCATAGTGTTCATGTGTGGACCCCTCGTCCTGGAACCTCTCTATCTTATAATTTGTCTTCCCGGATCCTTTGCCAAACGGCTTGGGCTGGACGGTAGAGTGACAGTCTCGCGTCATGCAGATCGGCGTTCAATTCCCGACGGGCATTCCCCCCGTCTCATCCCAAGTCCTTATCCTGACCCCCTTCCCAGTGCTATATAGTCGTAATGGCTTGGCGATTCCCCCCCATGATAGTTTCTTCCTTCCTCGATTCTTTCACGTTCATTTTATTTGCTATTTCCTGTCCTGGCTGTCTGGTGTCGACGTCCTCACGGGTGACTGGACGAGGTGTGGAGGTTTGTCCCACGGTGGAGGTAATTTTCCCACGCTGCCCCCCCCCCCCCGGTACCCCAGCACCCCGCACTGGTACCCGGTTTTGGGTGCCCCGGGACGGTGGAGGTGTTGTCGGGGTGGCCGCCTGCAGGAGTGAGAGATTTGCTAAGTCAACTATTGCAGTTATGTATAAGCAAGAGTAACAAACCCTGGCACCTTGTCTAGGCCGGTTGTGTCTGGGGCATTCCTTCCAGTCTTAGGCCTGGCCGGCCGGGTCTAAGCCTTAGGCCTGGCCGGCCGGGTCTAAGCCTTAGGCCTGGCCGGCCGGGTCTAAGCCTTAGGCCTGGCCGGCCGGGTCTAAGCCTTAGGCCTGGCCGGCCGGGTCTAAGCCTTAGGCCTGGGGTCACACTAGTCTCCTAGCAGGAGACTAGTGTGTTCCAGGCTGTCAGAAAAAAGCAAACGAACACGTACATACTAAGTACAGTATGAGGATCCCCGGTTCGACCTCTAAGCTAGACAGAAATGGTTCGGCATGTTTCCTTTCACCTGGTGCCTCTGTTCACTTTACTGCACATTTATACCCGAGAGTTGGCGAACTCTTGCGGGTTGCCTCTTGGGAAGGGGGGTGGGGGGGAGTAGAAGGCCTGCCCTCGGGGGGTTGGGCCGCAATATAAGCCTATTAGTATATGCTCTTCGTGCTATATATATATATATATATATATATATATATATATATATATATATATATATATATATATATATATATATATATATATATATATATATATATAACACACACACACCGTGTCCAAACCTCATTCAAGGAACCCATTTCCAACATATATCTGCACAGTCATTCATTTTCTCACGCGTATGCATGTGTTCATTCATTTCCAAACGTGAGCACACACACATCACTGCCCCACACTCAAGCGTCCACACGCACTCTGTAGGTGCGTGTGGACGCTTACTCTACCGTTTTAACACCATCACTAATAATAATAAATAATAATAATTTATTATTAATAAAAATAATAATAATAATTTATTATTATTTTTATTATGTTTTAGCGGGAAACGGCATCTGACGACAAAGCCTCACAACTAATTATCAGAAGATTTATTTATTTATTTATTTATTTATTTATTTATTTATTTATATACAAGAAGTTACATTGGGGGTAAACAGAGAATATAGAAAATAAGTTGAATTAACATTGTTGTAAAGCCTAGCACGCATAGCGTTTCGGGCAATTTCGGGCAAGATGTCATACTTGACATCCACAAGGGAGCGGCCAGTCCGACTAGGGCGCCACGCACCTATTCTTATTCTCCTGGTTTGATAGTTCTTTTTTTGTAACTGTTGTCGATCGTACCAAATATGTAATAATGGAGCCTCAGTATGCTACATATTGTAATTCTTGTTTTATTGAATGCGGAGAAAATAAAGCTAAAACTAAACTTCAATATTCGTAGGCCTAGCATACCACTTATATAGTAGGCCTCAGATAACGTGTTAGAAACACGTTATCTGAAGCCGCGGGGACACTAAAAGCCCCGAAATCATCTCAAGATAACTGATCTTGTAAAGTTATTTCCTCAAGGCTGATAGATAGGCGCCGGCCATTGTGTCCTTGTTTGTACTAAGAGATTATTGATTGTTGCCGCCGAAGGCGGCTAGTTTATTGTGCACCCCATACTCATCCTGTGAGCGGTAGCGCAAAAGCATTACAGAGGGCACAAAAGGTCTTTATCAGACCTCATCTTAGATTATTACATAAACAATTTCATCTATCCTTCACACCTTATAGTTACAATGTCAGCTAGTTACAGAGAAAGTGCTATTTCAAGAGCTACATATTTACAGTAAGTCATCATACATTAATGGTAGGTCTTATCGCTAATACATAATAGTTTGACCAATGGGGACATTACAGAGTCATAGGGGAGCTTCTGTTTCTTGTTAGTCTTCAAAAATACACTACTTGTTTCTGAATCTCGTATGTCGTTCATCTACTGGAAGCGAAATGTGGATACAGTGCAAGTATTTCAGGTAATTTTCCCATGGTTATAAGATAGGTTGCCATATCATACAGAGTGAGTTTAGATCTATATCTAAATGGCTCAATTTTACTACAATCCAAGATATAGTGTTCTAGTGTGTGTCCCTGTCTTTGTCCACACACTTTACACTTTACTTCATCTAGATCCCTATACAAGCCGAACTGCCAGAGATACCTGTAGCCAAGTCTTATACGAGCTGTGACAACATCTGTTAGTCTACTGACTTTATTACTTGCCCCATACACATGTTTTACTTCACACATTTCAATGTGATGAACAATGGACCTGCTAATTCCAGTTTGCACAGTTCTACTTTCTTCAAATCCATCCAGGAGTTCTCGTCTAATGACACTTTTAAGGGACCTATTTGATAACTCAAGATTCCGTTCAACACTGTCTTTATTTACTGCAGCCTTAGCAAGGGCGTCAACTTTGTCATGTTCCTGCAGGCCAATGTGAGAAGGAATCCACAACATTTTTATATTTACCCTCTTGCTAAGTATTCTTATATATCTACGTCTAGCTTCCAAGACAAGCACGTTATTACTTGATTGCAAACTGTTTATTGCTCGTAGTGAGGAAAGGGAGTCAGAAATAATTAAGCTGTCTACTTCAGTGTTGTCAATAATTTCGAGTGCTACCAGTATCGCTACCAACTCGGCTTGCATAGTGGACGCCCAGTTACTAATTCGGATATTCCTCTCAATTGTGCTGCCATCGGGCTGATGAGCAATAACAGCACTTCCTGCCCTCCCTGTAGCTGTATTGAGTGATCCGTCAGTGTATATTGTCTGTGCAATGTTGTTTTCAGCTTGTATATTGTGAATGTGTTCTATGGTGCATAATTTAGCAGCAAGCTGAGCATGAGGGTTGTTTGTGATTAGTTTCTTGGTGGGGTATGCAGGGGTCAGGATGTCAAAGGTACTATCTGCCAGGGTGGAAGGAAGTGCTGTACTCTTTCATCTGTATATACATCGTGCAGTCCCATCATTTTAATATGAGTGGCCTTATCCAGGCAGTACCTTGGGTTCGCTCTCGATTCATAATCTGGAATCCCGGGATCGAATCTTGTGCGGAACAGAAATGGTTGGGCACATTTGCTTTCACCTAATGCGTGTGTTCACCTAGCAGTAAAAAGGTACCCGGAGTTGGTGGGATTGCCTCCCGGGAAGGAAGGGTCAGTAGCTCCACGTGGCGGAGGGGAACCTGTATATCACCCGAACACACTTCTCGACAAAATGAATTATTACAATCATCTAGGAAACATTATGGGGTATTTTTGTTATTATTTATATATACAAGAGTTCTCCGTCCCATCCCATCTCCTTATCCTGATCCCTTCCAAGTGCTATGTAGATTAATAAACCCCACATTGTTTGAGTTAGGAAAACACTATCTGTCAAATATTGATACTGTTCTTAAAAGATTTCCCCATTTTGCACCCGCAAGATAACGTAAGCTTTTAAGGGTTGATAGATGTTAATCTTCTTGTTTGAGGAGCTGTTCACTTGAGACAGTTAAGCAAGTCCCAGCTGTGTCTGGGTACAAGTGACAGGATGAACAACCCAGCGGGTTTTCTTCCTATTGGGGAGTGTTGTACATGCTGCTATGGCGGTGTGTCCACTCAAGATGAGTGGCGCTGCCCAATAAACTCGCCCCTCGGGGCAAAATTTAAAAAAAAAAATTATAGTCGTAATGGCTTGGCGCTCTCCCCTGATAATTACGTTACCTCTTACATGCTTGTAAAGCACGCTAGCATTTCGGGCAAGACAGAATTTCGGGCAGGATTGAATTTCACGATTTAATACTTTAGTTGCGCTGGATGGTGGTGGTGGTAGCTGGGGGTGGTAGCGGTAGTGGTAGCTGATGGTGGTGGTGGTAGCTGGGGGTGGTAGCGGTAGTGGTAGCTGGTGGTGGTGGTGGTAGCTGGGGGTGGTAGCGGTAGTGGTAGCTGGTGTGGTGGTGGTAGCTGGTGGTGGTGGTGGTAGCTGGTGGTGGTGGCGGTGGTGTTGTGGGCGGCATGAGGTAAAGCGGGGTCAAGAGGTGAAAGCAGGACAAGGTGGGGGGGTGGGGGGTACGGGTGGGTTAGTGTAGAAACAGGAGGACAACCTCCGGACACACAGCGCTGGTCACACAAGCTTCCC
>WNGS01143574.1:0-10033 GCA_020271785.1 Procambarus virginalis
AATATTGGAGCGGAGTCTTGAAGTGGGTAGAATATAGTGTGCGTTAATTGGCTGTTGATTGCTGGTGTTGACTTCTTGATGTGTAGTGCCTCGCAGATGTCAAGCCGCCTGTTGTCGCTGTATCTATCAATGATTTCTGTGTTGTTTGTTAAGATTTCTCTGGTGATGGTTTGGTTGTGGGAAGAGATTATATGTTCCTTGATAGAGCCCTGTTGCTTATGCATCGTTAATCGCCTGGAAAGAGATGTTGTTGTCTTGCCTATATATTGAGTTCTTTGGGGCTTACAGTCCCCAAGTGGGCATTTGAAGGCATAGACGACATTGGTCTCTTTCAAAGCGTTCTGCTTTGTGTCTGGAGAGTTTCTCATGAGTAGGTGGCAGTTTTCTTGGTTTTATAGTAAATCGTCAATTGTATCTTCTGATTTTTGTCTGTAGGGATAACGTTTCTATTAACAATATCTTTCAGGACCCTTTCCTCCGTTTTATGAGCTGTGGAGAAGAAGTTCCTGTAAAATAGTCTAATAGGGGGTATAGGTGTTGTGTTAGTTGTATCTTCAGAGGTTGCATGGCGTTTCACTTTCCTTCTTATGATGTCTTCAATGAAACCATTGGAGAAGCCGTTGTTGACTAGGACCTGCCTTACTCTACAGAGTTCTTCGTCGACTTGCTTCCATTCTGAGCTGTGGCTGAGAGCACGGTCGACATAAGCGTTAACAACACTCCTCTTGTACCTATCTGGGCAGTCACTGTTGGCATTTAGGCACATTCCTATGTTTGTTTCCTTAGTGTAGACTGCAGTGTGGAAACCTCCGCTCCTTTCCATGACTGTTACATCTAGAAAGGGCAGCTTCCCATCCTTCTCCATCTCGTAAGTGAAACGTAACACAGAATTCTGCTCAAACGCTTCTTTCAGCTCCTGCAGATGTCTGACATCAGGTACCTGTGTAAAAATGTCGTCAACATACCTGCAGTATATGGCCGGTTTCAAGTTCAAGTCGACTAAGACTTTTTCCTCAATAGTACCCATGTAGAAGTTTGCAAACAGGACGCCTAGGGGAGAACCCATAGCGACCCCATCTACTTGCTTATACATGTGCCCATCCGGGCTCAAGAAGGGTGCCTCCTTAGTACAAGCTTGGAGTACTTTTCTCTTTCCAGGCGATTAACGATGCATAAGCAACAGGGCTCTATCAAGGAACATATAATCTCTTCCCACAACCAAACCATCACCAGAGAAATCTTAACAAACAACACAGAAATCATTGATAGATACAGCGACAACAGGCGGCTTGACATCTGCGAGGCACTACACATCAAGAAGTCAACACCAGCAATCAACAGCCAATTAACGCACTACTATATTCTACCCACTTCAAGACTCCGCTCCAATATAGAAACATCAAGAAATACGGGCCAATAGGCCTTCTGCAGTTACAGATCTATTCTTCCCTTATACCCATTGTTTCGTGTTCTGTGTTTGTTCTCACCTCACCCCAAACCATTGTAACATGTCACCTCACCCAAATGCAGGTATTTAAACTCTGTTCAGTTATAGTTGTTCTGTGTGTGTGTAACTAAAGTCTTTGAAAATGTAATAAGTTTTACGAAACGCGCTCAAGTGTCGCGTCAGACTAAGAAATAAAGAATGAATTTTGGAGAATTGATTTTTAATTTACCGTCATCAGTAAAAACAAACATAAGGAAAATTGAGAAAATTCGTGTTAGAATTATTAATCTTACTTTTTCGGTCATATTTAATAACATATATATATATATATATATATATATATATATATATATATATATATATATATATATATATATATTATATTATCGGGGTATTCACGGTTCATGGGTTAAAGCAACGGTAGACTGGATCTCCTCTCGAGGTGGTTGCTCTGACAATAACCCTTACTCACCGTCGTTCTACGGGTCTTCCCTCGATCCTCTAGGCTCCACTGCACGCCCAGGAGAGTACCCCCAGTCGATCTCACAACCGGCCTTAAGTTGTAGAGATGAGTGGAGACACAGATCGTTCCCTCAATCTGTGGCCCGCCCCGGCACAGAACTATCACACAGCCTTCAAGGTCGCCAACTGGTGTTTTTAGGTGTCCAGTAACACTGCAGTGGTGAGGTGTAATTGTGGTAATTGCAAGCTCAAATAGTGTGGTCTCAGGCAAGTAATTATTTCTGTCACTTTTATATTCCTTTTGGCAGTCACAAGATAAATGGAGGGGATGATATCAAACACCAAAGAGTTTTGGTATTTTACTTAAAAAACAACGAGAAACATATGCATCAATAAACATATCAGGATCAATGTATAACAGCTGCTCAATCCGCAGCAAATAATCTGGGCGCACCGATATGGCAACATCCGGCAGCGCCACGCGTCACCTGTCAGATATCAGCTGATCGGGCCCTCGCGACCGTGAGAAAGACTAGTACTTGTTTTCTAATTCTGTCACGATCCCCGTTTATTTAACTTTTCGCAAAACACTGTATTTAACATTCACATGGCATACTTATGATTCCACTGGGTTGCGATACACCACTTCACTGGTCTCACCATTAATATCTTATTCTCACTGCAAGTGATTTTCCACCGTACCAAAAGATACAATATTCTTAATAATATTTACTGTGAATGCACTTACTTGATCGCTGCACTGTTCTATAAATCTATACTTCCTCTTAAAGAGATATCACTGGCAATCACTTCATGTATATGAGATTATTCAGTACACAGGCATATACATTGATAAATCTGGATCAAAACACAGGCATATATATATATAAATCATGGAGATCAATACACAGGCATTGATATCAATAAATCATGGAGATCAATACACAGGCATTTATATCAATAAATCATGGAGATCAATACTCAGGCATTTATATAAATTCTGGGCTCATAGCCTAACACCAAATCTGGTTTACTACTAATATATATAATAATAATAATCACAGGAAATGAATTACAGTCACAGTAAATTCCTTAATGAATCCTGGTGCTTGCACACACCCACACATAGATATATATGTAAACTGATACTGTGAGCACTCTGGGTAGCCTCACCACACACTGTGCTCTCTGTGACTTAGACTCAGGTGAGACTTGCTCACGACATATAAAATATTCTGACAAGTATCTATAGCTAACTAAAGGGGAAATGGGAGGGTAACTGTAAACACCTACTTCACCTATCCTAGGATGACAGTTGGGTTGTAGCTCCTGGTCCAGGCTCTCGCCTCGTACACCCTCCAGAAACACAAGCCAACGCCTTAGGATTTTCGCGTCTCGCCGCTTTCTGTACACTGCAGGTCCGTGCTTCTCCTCCAGTACGTTGCAGGGTTGAAGTCGGTCTCCTGGCCGTCAACTTTCCTCCCAACTACGGCAGCCAGCCTACGTCTCGGCGGTCGTCGTACGTTTCCCAAATAGTCCTTGTCACTGTACTCCCAGAGGAACTGCCTCTCACCACTACGATGTCACTGTGAAGTTATCAGCCGTCCCAGACGATACTGCTTAAGCTCCACACGCACAGCACCCGACTTCAGAGCACTTGAAGCTCACTTCACTGTCAATTCCCTCGTCGTCTAGGTATGTCACTAGGTATTTGGGAAGACTTCTCGACGTGCTTGCATCCAACTGTTGACTCGTAGGGTTCCACGAAGGTAGGGTTACTGTCAAACTTGACAGGATCGTCGATCACACGTTCAACCAAGTTGACAAGGTGGTCAACTCGATTCACTCACGGTGGATTGGCCCGGCCACTAAGCTGTCTCTTATACTGGTGAACTGTCAAGGACGTCACACACGACGATGCCCGGCCCACTTCTTGCAACGCACCTGTTCCTGAGCACTTGTTGCTCAATATTCTGTCAATTCCTTATCTGAGCCACATCTGGGTTGCAGGAAGACCTCACAGAGTGCGCGCTAACAACAGGAGACGCTTATATCCACCGGAGCTCGGTAATCCGTCACTGACAGGATGACCGGTCGCACGTCCTGCCTCTCGGACGCGTCGTGAAAGACTGATGGCGCGAAAGCGCCCCTACGGCTGGACTCCCCCCGCCTATGTGACGTCACTTTTCCAAAGTAGGTTTTCATTGGCTCCCAGTGCCACGTCGCTGACGGTGACCAATCTGGCGACACTGACGTCACACAGTTTTGGCGGGAGAACAGACTCGCCAGCGCCATTTTGGCTCCCTAAAGGGCCTATCCCACAGGCCAAAATACTATACTTTCACAAATTTCTCGGCTCAGCGAGAATACTGTTCTCTCCCACATACGTTCAACTGATGCCTGCAACGTAGAGAACGCTCAGGAATAGTGGACATGACTCTTACAGCAGGCGTGGGAGAATTAGAAGGGGGGGAACACCGTCACATACCCCTCCCCTTAAAATAAGAGTCATGTCTGGTTAGTGCATGCGGGACAACGCATCTGCGACTACGTTGTCCTTTCCAATGAAAATCTTGGCTTCCAGCCAGTATTGCAGCCGCCAATGTGTGACACTCCTCATGTGTCTGCAGACCGTCTTCAAGGTCATCCTTGGCGTCCACTGCTTACCTATTACGGACCGAGGGCTCCACACCTCGTGTCCGTTCACCAGCTGGAACTGTGAGAAGTTTAACGGTTCTGCCACTGCTTGACGAATGGCCAACAAAACAGGGTCCGCTGTCTCTTCCCACTCGTCTTCCTGCTCTACGCAGAACATTCTCAGAGCTGTCTCCGAGGTGGAGTGGAGTCTTCCGACCGCCCCCTTCGACTGCGATCGGTAGGGCGACGACCGAATCTGCATCACTCCCCAACTCGTCATTGTTCGTCTGACACATTCAGACCGGAATATTTTTCCACTGTCAGCCTGATTTTCCCTGGGCCTCCTCACCCAAGAGAAAAGATGTTGTAGTTGCCCAGCCACTTCTCTCGACGTTGAACGTCGCATCGTGGTCACCCCTAGGTGACCCGCAGAGTCAACAGCGTGTGACGGACCAACACTGCCGCTCTGCACTTGGCTGGCAACGCTACTTGGTCTCTCGTACCTGGAGAGGCTTTTCCGACCTCCATCCTTACAGGTTTACACTGTCTTATTAACATGCCTTCTTGCCTGTTAAAGTGAGTAGCTTTCTCGGGACCAATACGTCCTCCTTTGACCTTACAAATCAACTTGGGGGTTTCTGCCTGCTACACCTTCTCGAGACGAGTGCGGTCCACGCCAGGAGAACTGGTGAGGGTCACCTGTACCTCACCATCTGGGCTGCCTTCGCCCTCCACTCGCTCTCCGGGTTCCATGACGAGGTGATCATTTCCCAGGCCGTCGGACGTCTCCTCGTCGGCCTTATCAGATCCACGCCCTCCTCGTCCGTCGCACTGCCTCGGAATTACAGCACAGACAGGGAACGCCTCCATGGCGATTCCTTTCTCGTCCCCGCAGGCGTCGAACACTCCGCCTTTCTTCTCGAAGTGCTCCAAGCACTCCTCGTCCTTCACGAGGTTCGGGAGGACTCGTCCTCCACATGCGTCATTTCCCAAGATGACCTGTGCCTCCATCTTGGGCATCGTCGCACAGACCCCCACTACTAGGGTTTGGCATCCATAATCCGAACTCAAGGTCACCCGGTGTAGGGGCATCTGCACTGGGCCTCCCACAGTGTTCACACTTGCCTCTCCTACACAGGTATTCTCGTGACACTCAGGGAACAGGGTTCTGCTCACCAGGGTAAATTCCGCCCCAGTGTCTCTTAGCATCATTACCGGGATGGGGTCTGCGTCCCCCACCCTTACAGTTCCCTCACGCACGAATGGGTTAGCCTCTTTCTTCCTAAGTACGGGTCCATCCCGCACTCCTTCGGCTAACTGGTCCTCTACCCATACAAAAGCAACGTAACCTCGCTGCTTAGGACGTCTACATTCGCGCGCGATGTGTCCCATTAACCCGCAGTTGAAACAGCGGATCCTTCTTCTTCCGCGGACTTCTCTTGCGCCTTCCAAAGACTCATGCTCAGCTTCTCCGGCCGTAACGATAACAAGATCTCTTGAGCTCTCCGTCGGTGACTTCTTTGACTGTTCCAGAGCACTCTTCTGTCCTCTGCTGTCTCCATTCGAGGGGTCGGACCTGGGGGAATTCGGTCCCGTCCTCCATCCGTCCGACCTTCTATTACTTCTCCCATAACTAGAGAATACGGGCGGTCGGTGCTGTCCCTCTCGACGTGGACGTAACGCTTCTTCTAGCATGTCTGCTCGATCGGCCGTGGCTCTCAGGTCCTTGATGTCCGCTTCCTTTACTCTCACCCTAATCTCGGGAGAGAGCACGGACATGAACTTTTCCATGACCATCAGCCATTTGATGTCTTCAGCCGATCTGGCTCCTTCTGACTCCAGCCATTTCAAGAATTTCCTTTCCATGTCCCTCGCCGTCTCCGCATACGATTTTCCTGGCGATCGGGTACATTCTCTGAATCTCTTTCTGTAGCACTCCGGCGTCAGCTTGAACGAATGGAGCACGGCCCGTTTTACTGCATCATAGTTGGTACATTCCTGGAGATCGAGCATATTGTAAGCTTCACGAGCTTCACCAGTGAGCCTTCCCTGAACTAGCTCCGCCCACTCTGCCCTCGGCCACTTCTTCAACGTTGCCACCCTTTCGAAATGCTCGAAGAAGCCCTCAGCCTCATTAGGCACGAAGACGGGCAAATCCCTCTCTCTCACTCGGCGGTCTTCCTGCTGTTGTGGTGGGGCAGGTGGAACTAGTCCTAGCTCAGCTCGCTTCAGCTCGATCTCCTTGTTCGCTTCAACCTCCTGCAGCTTCGTCCTAGCGTCTATCTCGCGCTCCTTCAGCTGTGCCTCTTGTTCTTCTTTACGCTGCTGTGCCTCTCTTTCTTCCCGTTGCTGCTGTGCCTCTCGTTCTTCTCTACGCTGCTGTGCTTCTCGCTCTGCTTCCTCGCACTTCAGCTGTGCTTCTCGCTCTGCTTCCTCGCGCTTCAGCTGTGCTTCTCTTTCTTCTCTGCGCTGCTGTGCTTCTCTTTCTTCTCTTTGCAGCTGTGCTTCTCTTTCTTCTCTGTGCAGCTGTGTTTCTCGCTCTTCTCTGCGCTGCTGTGCTTGTGCTTCCAGCAGCAGCTTCATTATTTCCAGCTTGACGCTGCGCCTACTGCCACTGGATCCCCGGCTGCTGCCACCGATACTCAAGTTCTCTCCCACACTGGCAGGTGTCTGTGGCCGTTCCTCTCCGAAGGCTTCATCACGTGCCTTGAGCTGTGCCATGATCTCGAGTCTTCTTTCTCCCACTTTGGAAGCTCTCAACTTGATCCCAAAGTGGCCGGCGATCGTTTGCAGCTGTGCCCTAGTGCACTCCTCCAGTACTTGCTCGTCTCTCGTGTCGATAAAACTGGCTACTTTATCATCCTCCATCTTGTGACTGTGAGTGAAAACTTACGCCTGATATCTAATACCACAATTACAACCTTGATCTTGCTCGTTATCCTGGCAAGGTCACCAATGTCGGGGTGTTCACGGTTTGTGGGTTAAAGCAACGGTAGACTGGATCTCCTCTCGAGGTGGTTGCTCTGACAATAACCCTTACTCACCGTCGTTCTACGGGTCTTCCCTCGATCCTCTAGGCTCCACTGCACGCCCAGGAGAGTATCCCCAGTCGATCTCCCAACCGGCCTCAATGTCGTAGAGAGAGTGGAGACACAGATCATTCCCTCAATCTGTGGCCCGCCCCGGCACAGAACTATCACACAACCTTCAAGGTCGCCAACTGGTGTTTTTAGGTGTCCAGTAACACTGCAGTGGTGAGGTGTAATTGTGGTAATTGCAAGCTCAAATAGTGTGGTCTCAGGCCAGTAATTATTTCTGTTACTCTTATATTTCCTTTTGGCAGTCACAAGATAAATGGAGGGGATGATATCAAACACCAAAGAGTTTTGGTATTTTACTTAAAAAACAACGAGAAACATGTGCATCAATAAACATATCAGGATCAATGTATAACAGCTGCTCAATCCACAGCAAATAATTTGGGCGCACCGATAAGGCAACATCCGGCAGCGCCATGTGTCACCTGTCAGATATCAGCTGATCGGGGCCCTGGCGACCGTGAGAAAGGCTAGTACTTGTTTTCTAATTCTGTCACGAACCCCGTTTGTTTAACTTTTCGCAAAACACTGTATTTAACATTCACATGGCATACTTATGATTCCACTGGGTTGCGATACACCACTTCACTGGTCTCACCATTAATATCTTATTCTCACTGCAAGTGATTTTCCACCGTACCAAAAGATACAATATTCTTAATAATATTTACTGTGAATGCACTTACTTGATTGCTGCACTGTTCTATAAATCTATACTTCCTCTTAAAGAGATATCACTGGCAATCACTTCACGTATATGAGATTATTCAGTACAGAGGCATATATATTGATAAATCTGGATCAAAACACAGGCATATATATATATAAATCATGGAGATCAATACTCAGGCATTTATATAAATTCTGGGCTCATAGCCTAACACCATCTCTGGTTTACTACTAATATATATAATAATAATAATCACAGGAAATGAATTACAGTCACAGTAAATTCCTTAATGAATCCTGGTGCTTGCACACACCCACACATAGATATATATGTAAGCTGATACTGTGAGCACTCTGGGTAGCCTCACCACACACTGTGTTCTCTGTGACTTAGACTCAGGTGAGACTTGCTCACGACATATAAAATATTCTGACAAGTATCTATAGCTAACTAAAGGGAAATGGGAGGGTAACTGTAAACACCTACTTCACCTATCCTAGGATGACAGTTGGATTGTAGCTCCTGGTCCAGGCTCTCGCCTCGTACACCCTCCAGAAACACAAGCCAACGCCTTAGGATTTTCGCGTCTCGCCGCTTTCTGTACACTGCAGGTCCGTGCTTCTCCTCCAGTTCGTTGCAGGGTTGAAGTCGGTCTCCTGGCCGTCAACTTTCCTCCCAACTACGGCAGCCAGCCTACGTCTCGGCGGTCGTCAAACGTTTCCCAAATAGTCCTTGTCACTGTACTCCCAGAGGAACTGCCTCTCACCACTACGATGTCACTGTGAAGTTATCAGCCGTCCCAGACGATACTGCTTAAGCTCCACACGCACAGCACCCGACTTCAGAGCACTTGAAGCTCACTTCACTGTCAATTCCCTCGTCGTCTAGGTATGTCACTAGGTATTTGGGATGACTTCTCGACGTGCTTGCATCCAACTGTTGACTCGTAGGGTTCCACGTAGGTAGGGTTACTGTCAAACTTGACAGGATCGTCGATCACACGTTCAACCAAGTTGACAAGGTGGTCAACTCAATTCACTCACGGTGGATTGGCCCGGCCACTAAGCTGTCTCTTATACAGGTGAACTGCCAAGGACGTCACACACGACGATGCCCGGCCCACTTCTTGCAACGCACCTGTTCCGGAGCACTTGTTGCTCAATATTCTGTCAATTCCTTATCTGAGCCTCATATGGGTTGCAGGAAGACCTCACAGAGTGCGCGCTAACAACAGGAGACGCTTATATCCAACGGAGCTCGGTAATCCGTCACTCTGACAGGATGAACGGTTGCACGTCCTGCCTCTCGGACGCGTCGTGAAAGACTGAAAACGCGAAAGCGCCGCTACGGCTGGACTCCCCCCACCTATGTGACGTCACTTTTCCAAAGTAGGTTTTCATTGGCTCCCAGTGCCACGTCGCTGACGATGACAAATCTTGTGACACTGATGTCACACAGTTTTGGCGGGAGAACAGACTCGCCAGCGCCATTTTGGCTCCCTAAAGGGCCTATCCCACAGGCCAAAATACTATACTTTCACAAATTTCTCGGCTCAGCGAGAATACTGTTCTCTCCCACATACGTTCAACTGATGCCTGCAACGTAGAGAACGCTCAGGAAATAGTGGACATGACTCTTACAGCAGGCGTGGGAGAATTAGAAGGGGGGGAACACCGTCACAATATATATATAATATATATATATATATATATATATAGA
>WNGS01143582.1:0-11832 GCA_020271785.1 Procambarus virginalis
CGGACATAGGAAGTGATAGCCGATGCTATATGAACCACTCCCCGCCGGCACCGGATGGTATCTTGGGCACATAGCATTTTATCAAATCACCTCATTTTTTGGGGGCAACACGTGAGGAACACAAATGCAAACAAGCCTGATGGTCCCCAGGACTAGATACACACTGAAAACCTCACCCCCAGAAGTGACTCGAACCCATCTCCCAGGAGCAACGCAACTGTGGTATGTACAGGATGCCTTAACAACTTGACCATCACGACCGGAATAAGGAGTGATAGCCGAGGCTATATGAACCACTTCCCCGCCGCACTGGATGGTTATCTTGGGCATAGCATTTTATCAAATCACTCTTTTTTGGGGCAACACGTGAGGAACACAAATTATGTCCGGTCGTGATGGTCAAGTGGTTTAAGGCATCCCTGTACATACCAGTTGCGTTGCTCCTGGGAGTATGGGTTCGAGTCACTTCTGGGGTGTGAGTTTTCAGTTGTATCTAGTCCTGGGGACCATTCAGGCTTGTTTGCATTTGTGTTCCTCACGTGTTCCCCCCAAAAATGAGGTGATTTGATAAAATGCTATCCCAAGATAACCATCCAGGTGCCAGCGGGGAAGTGGTTCATATAGCCTCGGCTATCACTTCCTTATGTCGGTCGTGATGGTCAAGTGGTTTAAGGCATCCCTGTACATACTAGTTGCGTTGCTCCTGGGAGTATGGGTCGAGTCACTTCTGGGGTGTGAGTTTTCAGTTGTATCTAGTCCTGGGGACCATTCGGCTTGTTTGCATATATATATAATATTATATTATATATATATATATATATATATATATATATATATATATATATATTAAAGACCGCTGAAAGTGGCAATTTGTAAAGTTTGGTTGTGGAGGAAGGGCTGTGTAAGACAAAGGAGGCAGTTCCCGGGGGCGGGTGATGGAGTGAGGCCATCAGTACACACCAGGACCAGCAGGACCAACAGCAGTGTGGCGGCCACTTATGTGATCAGCTCCTGGCGTGCGGCCAGCAGTGTGGCGGCCACTTATCTGATCAGCTCCTGGAGTGCGGCCAGCAGTGTGGCGGCCACTTATCTGATCAGCTCCTGGAGTGCGGCCAGCAGGTGTGGCGGCCACTTATCTGATCAGCTCCTGGCGTGCGGCCAGCAGTGTGGCGGCCACTTATCTGATCAGCTCCTGGAGTGCGGCCACCAGTGTGGCGGCCACTTATCTGATCAGCTCCTGGAGTGCGGCCAGCAGTGTGGCGGCCACTTATCTGATCAGCTCCTGGCGTGCGGCCAGCAGTGTGGCGGCCACTTATCTGATCAGCTCCTGGAGTGCGGCCACTTATCTGATCAGCTCCTGGAGTGCGGCCAGCAGTGTGGCGGCCACTATCTGATCAGCTCCTGGAGTGCGGCCAGCAGTGTGGCGGCCACTTATCTGATCAGCTTCTGGAGTGCGGCCAGCAGTGTGGCGGCCACTTATCTGATCAGCTCCTGGAGTGCGGCCAGCAGTGTGGCGGCCACTTATCTGATCAGCTCCTGGCGTGCGGCCAGCAGTGTGGCGGCCACTTATCTGATCAGCTCCTGGCGTGCGACCAGCAGTGTGGCGGCCACTTATCTGATCAGCTCCTGGCGTGCGGCCAGCAGTGTAACCATATGTCTTGGTTGTGTGAATCTGGACATTATACACACTCGACAAAGACAGCGCCAAACATTGTGTTGGTTAACACTGGTGTTTGGAGTGGAATGCAGATATAATCATGGTTGACATATGCTTGAACGATGTTGTTGACTGTAGAGGAATTTGAGAGACGGAAGAGAGTTTTCTTGTTAGTTACTAAGAGTATAAATTATGTCCGGTGAATGGACAACATTACGTGTCTTAATGCGAAGATAACGTTTATCTGCTACAGGATTAGAGAAATGAAGCTAGGTAGTAAAAGAATGATTAGATAATTTCTAAATACTGTGAATCAATGGTTTTATTATGAATGCGGGAGTTATGCCACATTTATTCGGTACTTAAAATCGAGGAGTTTACAGTGAAAGGCTCTTGACATTACTTAAAATGACCTGACATCTGGAGAGATACACACATAGGTAATGAAAGTTCCTGGACCACTGCGATATATTATAATATAAAACATAACATATCATGTACTCAAGGGAATAGGAACATCTTTATATGGCAGGGAAGGTAGTCAAACGTATGTTATGTAAGCTTAAAGCAGGAAAAGCTGAATGAAAGCAAATTTACCATTATTAACCAGGGACCGAGCTTGAAATGACGACCGAAATAAATGGAAAATCTCATTGATCCTCAAATAAGACAAGTAAACTTGCCTTATTAGAGTTTATTAGAGTACTTAACTTAATTAACTGTAGCCTGTTGGTATTTAAGCCTGTTGAAATATTGGTGTTTCAAGCATATTTACAATTCTTAAAATAAAATTGATTGTGCTGATCTCCCGAAGGCTATACTATCTCAGTTCGAATTCACCATGATCAGTAAAGCTTCTTGTGACACTCGGAGCTTAAATTAATCATCAATCAGAGTAATTCCAGAAATTACTCACGTTCTTAAATTGCCTTTTAATAATCAATCAACTTTGTCTCGGGAAAGATATTGACACTATGCAATGTGTGTATATTCTCACATATTTACACAACATATGTATACAGCTCACATATTTTTGATGTGAGTTGTCAACGAAAACAGTTAGGGTCTAGAGTGAGAGAAATGGAACAGTAACCAAGGTGATGCCCAGGCACCTTCATGGGCTTTAAGCTTACGTTTGTTACTATAAGTCAGTATACAAAAAATATATATTTTTGATATATATATATATATATATATATTATATATATATATATATATATATATATATATATATGAAAACTCACACCCTAGAAGTGACTCGAACCCATACTGCCAGGAGCAATGCAACTGGTATATACAGGACGCCTTAATCCACTTGACCATCACGACCGGACATAAGGAGGTGACAGCCGAAGCTATTTGAACCCCCCCCCCCCCCGCCAGCACCCGGATGGTAATCTTGGGCATAGCATTTTATCAAATCACCTCATTCTTTGGGGCACACGTGAGGAACACAAATGCGAACAAGCCTGAATGGTCCCCAGGACTATATGCAACTGAAAACTCACACCCCAGAAGTGACTCGAACCCATACTGGCAGGAGCAATGCAACTGGTATGTACAGACGCCTTAATCCACTTGACCATCACGACCCAAATGATCTGATGTTCCCATCAGAAAATTAGGAACATCAAAATTGGGAACATTGGGAACAAAATTGGGACGGGGGGGGGGGGGAATTGTGGAGAGGACTTGGAGACAGGGGGAAGGTTCCTGTGGCTCAGCAACGCACATGCGAGGTTGAACCATAGGAACGCATGGCCGGGTACAGCGACTGAAAAATTAAAAAAATAAACTATACTGACGAAATGAATGGTATGATAAACAACACAGCTCAATTCCAATGCAATGTCACACAAAATAGTTAAATCAAAATTAAAAAAATCGAAATCTTTGAAAATTCAACTTATCAATGCAATTGTAAACATTAAAATGGAATTGTAACATATTTAGTATAGCGTGTGTTGCTTTTACATGCAACAGATGGTGTTGTTTTTCCAAAAAGAAAGCATGTTATTATGTCACAAGAGTAGCAGCTATATAGTAGGTATATAAAGACACGGATGTATTCAAATGGTACGTTATATCAAAATTTCAAAGCAATCAGTGAAGAACTTTCAGAGATTACAACGTGCGCTGGTCTTACGTTCAACAGATGACGCTGGTTTTTTTTTAAAAAGCATGTTTTTCCTGTCTCAGGTGAGGCATGTGTATATATATATATATATTAGTTATATATATAAAAACACACGCCTATTCTAATGGAACTTTGTGTCAAAATTTCAAAGCAATCGGTAAAGAGGTTTCGAAGATTTTTCTAACATGAAAAAACACATGAAAAACACAGTTTTTCAAAAAAACATGTTTTTTCCCGTCACAGACGGGACATCTATATAGTATGTTATAAAAACCCTCTCGAATGCGAATGGGTCAGCCATTTGGTCAGAGTACTGGACTTGTCAAAGGGTTTCATTGCTTCAGTCAGTCAAGGTTTGAACCTTTCACCGTAGGAGTTCTTTCGGACATAATTGGCTAGTGTGTTTTTGCAAGTTAATGTTCAAAAATTGTGGCTCGTGTTCTCTCATTAAGTGAATTGTGTCAATGAAAACGAACTTCTGATCTGTCGTCTCCTGGAACTGTTGGGGACATTGAATTAGCTTCGGCTTTCAATGACCTTTTTCAATACCATGGAGTCATAATAGACAGTAAGTTGAGATTCACTCAAGAAATTTAAAATCTTCGGAAACGTTGTAAAGCCAGAAACTCAGCTTTGCGCTCCCTGACAAATCTTAGAGATGGTGCATCTCTACCAGTACTCAAAATGTAATACGTTTAAGCAGTTAGGTCACTCATTGACTATGCTGCTCCTGCTCTTACATCCCTCAGTGATAGCCAATGGGAGAAACTGGAAGTGTCTCAAAATGATGCTTTCAGAACAATGCTGGGAGCACCTATATGGACGCGTCGAGAGAATCTAAGAATGGAAACCAACATACCAGCATTAGAAAACGGAATCAAACAAAGGATAGCCACCATAACAGCAAAACTTGTTGGAACCACCGCCAGACTGTCAATCAAAGATAGCATACACAGATCGCTTCACAGAAACTTCAATATAGAACAAGTGCATGGACGGATAATCTGGTCAAGATTCTAGAGAAAGTGGACTTGAAACGTACCTTTAAAAACAAAGAAGATTGACAATATCAACACTTTCGACAGCCTTCTCCATGGTAAGAATTGAATCTAAAGATAATCATTGAATGATTATCAGTTAAAAAATCAGCATGTGACTCGTAGAGGCTCAAATCAGTCATAGAACAACAAATGGAAACCATCTCATGACCTGCAATCACTCACATCATAACAACGGATCAGTTGATCAAGTATGAGATTATGCAGGGCCAGCAGTTTACACTAACAACCATGAAGCTTACTGGAGCATGAATAGTGAGTGCTCAACATTGTAAACAGAATTATATGCCAAGAAAGAGGCCACAAATTATACAATTGAGAATAATTTACATGATGTCATCGTTCATATCGACTCTAAATCTTCGCTCTAGGCATGTTATCCAGTCAGCACAGAGATAATATACAACTCCTCACAGAAATCAAACATATAGGAAATAAGCCCATAATCTAGGGCTGTTAATCACCCTAAATTGGATACCAAGTCACATTGGAATAGATGGTAATGAAAAGGTAGACTCACTAGCAAAAACTGCCACTGCTCTACCTGTTGTACAGGTTCAAAGACCTCCAGGTTTTCATAGATTAAGGAGCAAATCAAAAAGAAAATACTCCCAACAATCAAAAGTCACCACAGAGCCAAAGTAGCGGAAGGAAGATCCACTGCGATATGGTACGAACAAGCCACTGGGTACTACTCTTTCAAGCCTGACAAAAGGATATCCAGAGACGACCACCAGGCTGGTCTACAGTCTCGTGGTCGACCAGGCACTGGTCTACAGTCTCGTGGTCGACCAGGCACTGGTCTACAGTCTGGTGGTCGACCAGGCACTGGTCTACAGTCTGGTGGTCGACCAGGCACTGGACTACAGTCTGGTGGTCGAGAAGGCACTGGACTACAGTCTGGTGGTCGACCAGGCACTGGTCTACAGTCTGGTGGTCGACCAGGCACTGGTCTACAGTCTGGTGGTCGACCAGGCACTGGACTACAGTCTGGTGGTCGACCAGGCACTGGTCTACAGCCTGGTGGTCGACCAGGCACTGGACTACAGTCTGGTGGTCGACCAGACACTGGTCTACAGCCTGGTGGTCGACCAGGCACTGGACTACAGTCTGGTGGTCGACCAGGCACTGGACTACAGTCTGGTGGTCGACCAGGCACTGGACTACAGTCTGGTGGTCGACCAGGCACTGGACTACAGTCTGGTGGTCGACCAGGCACTGGACTACAGTCTGGTGGTCGACCAGGCACTGGACTACAGTCTGGTGGTCGACCAGGCAATGGTCTACAGTCTGGTGGTCGACCAGGCACTGGTCTACAGTCTGGTGGTCGACCAGGCACTGGACTACAGTCTGGTGGTCGACCAGGCACTGGTCTACAGTCTGGTGGTCGACCAGGCACTGGTCTACAGTCTGGTGGTCGACCAGGCACTGGTCTACAGTCTGGTGGTCGACCAGGCACTGGACTACAGTCTGGTGGTCGACCAGACACTGGTCTACAGTCTGGTGGTCGACCAAGCACTGGTCTACAGTCTGGTGGTCGACCAGGCACTGGTCTACAGTCTGGTGGTCGACCAGGCACTGGTCTACAGTCTGGTGGTCGACCAGGCACTGGACTACAGTCTGGTGGTCGACCAGGCACTGGTCTACAGTCTGGTGGTCGACCAGGCACTGGTCTACAGTCTGGTGGTCGACCAGGCACTGGACTACAGTCTGGTGGTCGACCAGGCACTGGACTACAGTCTGGTGGTCGACCAGGCACTGGACTACAGCCTGGTGGTCGACCAGGCACTGGACTACAGCCTGGTGGTCGACCAGGCACTGGACTACAGTCTGGTGGTCGACCAGGCACTGGACTACAGTCTGGTGGTCGACCAGGCACTGGTCTACAGTCTGGTGGTCGACCAGGCACTGGACTACAGTCTGGTGGTCGACCAGGCACTGGACTACAGCCTGGTGGTCGACAGGCACTGGTCTACAGTCTGGTGGTCGACCAGGCACTGGACTACAGTCTGGTGGTCGACCAGGCACTGGACTACAGTCTGGTGGTCGACCAGGCACTGGACTACAGTCTGGTGGTCGACCAGGCACTGGACTACAGCTGGTGGTCGACCAGGCACTGGTCTACAGCTGGTGGTCGACCAGGCACTGGACTACAGTCTGGTGGTCGACCAGGCACTGGACTACAGTCTGGTGGTCGACCAGGCACTGGACTACAGTCTGGTGGTCGACCAGGCACTGGACTACAGTCTGGTGGTCGACCAGGCACTGGACTACAGTCTGGTGGTCGACCAGGCACTGGTCTACAGTCTGGTGGTCGACCAGGCACTGGACTACAGTCTGGTGGTCGACCAGGCACTGGACTACAGTCTGGTGGTCGACCAGGCACTGGTCTACAGTCTGGTGGTCGACCAGGCACTGGACTACAGTCTGGTGGTCGACCAGGCACTGGACTACAGTCTGGTGGTCGACCAGGCACTGGTCTACAGTCTGGTGGTCGACCAGGCACTGGACTACAGTCTGGTGGTCGACCAGGCACTGGACTACAGTCTGGTGGTCGACCAGGCACTGGTCTACAGTCTGGTGGTCGACCAGGCACTGGTCTACAGTCTGGTGGTCGACCAGGCACTGGTCTACAGTCTGGTGGTCGACCAGGCACTGGTCTACAGTCTGGTGGTCGACCAGGCACTGGACTACAGTCTGGTGGTCGACCAGGCACTGGTCTACAGTCTGGTGGTCGACCAGGCACTGGACTACAGTCTGGTGGTCGACCAGGCACTGGACTACAGTCTGGTGGTCGACCAGGCACTGGACTACAGTCTGGTGGTCGACCAGGCACTGGCTACAGTCTGGTGGTCGACCAGGCACTGGACTACAGTCTGGTGGTCGACCAGGCACTGGTCTACAGTCTGGTGGTCGACCAGGCACTGGTCTACAGTCTGGTGGTCGACCAGGCACTGGACTACAGTCTGGTGGTCGACCAGGCACTGGACTACAGTCTGGTGGTCGACCAGGCACTGGACTACAGTCTGGTGGTCGAAGGCACTGGACTACAGTCTGGTGGTCGACCAGGCACTGGACTACAGTCTGGTGGTCGACCAGGCACTGGTCTACAGTCTGGTGGTCGACCAGGCACTGGACTACAGTCTGGTGGTCGACCAGGCACTGGTCTACAGTCTGGTGGTCGACCAGGCACTGGTCTACAGTCTGGTGGTCGACCAGGCACTGGACTACAGTCTGGTGGTCGACCAGGCACTGGACTACAGTCTGGTGGTCGACCAGGCACTGGTCTACAGTCTGGTGGTCGACCAGGCACTGGTCTACAGTCTGGTGGTCGACCAGGCACTGGACTACAGTCTGGTGGTCGACCAGGCACTGGTCTACAGTCTGGTGGTCGACCAGGCACTGGTCTACAGTCTGGTGGTCGACCAGGCACTGGTCTACAGTCTGGTGGTCGACCAGGCACTGGTCTACAGTCTGGTGGTCGACCAGGCACTGGTCTACAGTCTGGTGGTCGACCAGGCACTGGTCTACAGTCTGGTGGTCGACCAGGCACTGGACTACAGTCTGGTGGTCGACCAGGCACTGGTCTACAGTCTGGTGGTCGACCAGGCACTGGACTACAGTCTGGTGGTCGACCAGGCACTGGACTACAGTCTGGTGGTCGACCAGGCACTGGTCTACAGTCTGGTGGTCGACCAGGCACTGGTCTACAGTCTGGTGGTCGACCAGGCACTGGTCTACAGTCTGGTGGTCGACCAGGCACTGGTCTACAGTCTGGTGGTCGACCAGGCACTGGTCTACAGTCTGGTGGTCGACCAGACACTGGACTACAGTCTGGTGGTCGACCAGGCACTGGTCTACAGCCTGGTGGTCGACCAGGCACTGGTATACAGTCTGGTGGTCGACCAGGCACTGGACTACAGTCTGGTGGTCGACCAGGCACTGGTCTACAGTCTGGTGGTCGACCAGGCACTGGTCTACAGTCTGGTGGTCGACCAGGCACTGGACTACAGTCTGGTGGTCGACCAGGCACTGGTCTACAGTCTGGTGGTCGGCAGGCACTGGTCTACAGTCTGGTGGTCGACCAGGCACTGGACTACAGTCTGGTGGTCGACCAGGCACTGGTCTACAGTCTGGTGGTCGACCAGGCACTGGTTACAGTCTGGTGGTCGACCAGGCACTGGTCTACAGTCTGGTGGTCGACCAGGCACTGATCTACAGTCTGGTGGTCGACCAGGCACTGGTCTACAGTCTGGTGGTCGACCAGGCACTGGTCTACAGTCTGGTGGTCGACCAGGCACTGGGTACAGTCTGGTGGTCGACCAGGCACTGGACTACAGTCTGGTGGTCGACCAGGCACTGGACTACAGTCTGGTGGTCGACCAGGCACTGGTCTACAGTCTGGTGGTCGACCAGGCACTGGTCTACAGTCTGTGGTCGACCAGGCACTGTTATACAGTCTGGTGGTCGACCAGGCACTGGTCTACAGTCTGGTGGTCGACCAGGCACTGGTCTACAGTCTGGTGGTCGACCAGGCACTGGTCTACAGTCTGGTGGTCGACCAGGCACTGGTCTACAGTCCTCGTCCCACTCACGTATTATGTGAGGCAGTAAAACAAGTTTAGGAAAAAGTTGTGTCTTTTGTACGACACGCACGTGTGTGGCTGAGGCTGCTGGCTCTGTGCTCAGTGCTCTTGTGGTCACGTGCTCTTGTGCTCACGTGCTCTTGTGCTCACGTGCTCTTGTGCTCACGTGCTCTTGTGGTCACGTGCTCTTGTGCTCACGTGCTCTTGTGCTCACGTGCTTTGTGCTCACGTGCTCTTGTGCTCACGTGCTCTTGTGCTCACGTGCTCTTGTGCTCACGTGCTCTTGTGCTCACGTGCTCTTGTGCTCACGTGCTCTTGTGCTCACGTGTGCTCTGTGCTCTTGTGCTCACGGCTCTTGTGCTACGTGTGCCTTGTGCTCACGGCTCTTGTGCTCACGTGCTCTTGTGCTCACGTGCTCTTGTGCTCTTGTGCTCACGTGCTCTTGTGCTCACGTGCTCTTGTGCTCACGTGCTCTCTTGTGCTCTGTGCTCACGTGCTCTTGTGCTCACGTGCTCTTGTGCTCACGTGCTCTTGTCTCTTGTGCTCACGTGCTCTTGTGGTCACGTGCTCTTGTGGTCACGTGCTCTTGTGCTCACGTGCTCTTGTGCTCACGGCTCTTGTGCTCTCGTGCTCTTGTGCTCACGTGCTCTTGTGGTCACGTGCTCTTGTGCTCACGTGCTCTTGTGCTCACGTGTCTCTTGTGGTCCCGGTCACGTGCTCTTGTGCTCACGTGCTCTTGTGCTCACGTGCTCTGGTGCTCACGTGCTCTTGTGCTCTTTTGCTCACGTGCTCTTGTGCTCACGTGCTCTTGTGCTCCGTGCTCTTGTGCTCACGTGCTCTTGTGCTTTGTGCTCACGGCTCTTGTGCTCACGTGCTCTTGTGCTCACGTGCTCTTGTGCTCACGTGCTCTTGTGCTCTTGTGCTCACGTGCTCTTGTGCTCACGTGCTTTGTGCTCACGTGCTCTTGTCCTCTTGTGCTCACGTGCTCTTGTGTCACGTGCTCTTGTGGTCACGTGCTTTGTGCTCTCGTGCTCTGTGCTCACGTGCTCTTGTGCTCACGTGCTCTGTGCTCACGTGCTCTTGTGCTCACGGTTCTTGTGCTCACGTGCTCTGTGCTCACGTGCTCTTGTGCTCACGTGCTCTTGTGCTCACGTGCTCTTGTGCTCACGTGCTCTGTTGGCTCTTGTGCTCTCGTGCTCTTGTGCTCACGTGCTCTTGTGCTCACGTGCTCTTGTGCTCACGTGCTCTGTGCTCTTGTGCTCACGTGCTCTTGTGCTCACGTGCTCATGTGCTCACGTGCTCTTGTGCTCACGTGCTCTTGTGCTCAGGAACTCTTGTGCTCACGTGCTCTTGTGCTCACGTGCTCTTGTGCTTAGGAACTCTTGTGCTCACGTGCTCTTGTGCTCACGTGCTCTTGTGCTCACGGCTCTTGTGCTCACGGGCTCTTGTGCTCACGGGCTCTTGTGCTCACGTGCTCTTGTGCTCACGTGCTCTTGTGCTCACGTGCTCTTGTGCTCACGTGCTTTTGTGCTCACGGGCTCTTGTGCTCAGGAACTCTTGTGCTCACGTGCTCTTGTGCTCACGTGCTCTTGTGCTCCGGAACTCTTGTGCTCACGTGCTCTTGTGCTCACGTGCTCTTGTGCTCACGTGCTCTTGTGCTCACGTGCTCTTGTGCTCAGGACTCTTGTGCTCACGTGCTCTTGTGCTCACGTGCTCTTGTGCTCACGTGCTCTTGTGCTCACGTGCTCTTGTGCTCACGTGCTCTTGTGCTCACGAACTCTTGTGCTCTTGTGCTCGTGCTCTTGTGCTCTTGTGCTCACGTGCTCTTGTGCTCACGTGCTCTTGTGCTCACGTGATCTTGTGCTCTTGTGCTACGTGCTTGTGCTCACGTGCTCTTGTGCTCACGTGCTCTTGTGCTCACGTGCTCTTGTGCTCTTGTGCTCACGTGCTCTTGTGGTCAGGAACTCTTGTGCTCACGTGCTCTTGTGCTCACGTGCTCTTGTGCTCACGTGCTCTTGTGCTCACGTGCTCTTGTGCTCACGGGCTCTTGTGCTCACGTGCTCTTGTGCTCACGTGCTCTTGTGCTCACGTGCTCTTGTGCTCACGTGCTATTGTGCTCACGTGCTTTGTGCTCAGGAACTCTTGTGCTCACGTGCTCTTGTGCTCACGTGCTCTTGTGCTCACGTGCTCTTGTGCTCACGTGCTCTTGTGCTCACGGGCTCTTGTGCTCACGTGCTCATGTGCTCACGTGCTCTTGTGCTCACGTGCTCTTGTGCTCACGGGCTCTTGTGCTTTGTGCTCACGTGCTCTTGTGCTCACGGGCTCTTGTGCTCTCGTGCTCTTGTGCTCACGTGCTCTTGTGCTCAGGAACTCTTGTGCTCACGTGCTCTTGTG
>WNGS01143588.1:0-17689 GCA_020271785.1 Procambarus virginalis
TACATACAGGTGTGGTGCTACAAGCCCAATGGCTCTCACAAGGTGTGTTATTGACGAGACAAATGACCAAGGCGCTCACAAAGGCGTGTCAGGTATGAGACAAGACCAAGGCTATCACAAAGTGTGTGTGTGTTATCCATAGACCAAGGCTCTACACGGTGTTGTGTGTGAGACATAGACCAAGGCCGCATCAAAAGGTTTGTGTGTGTGAGGACAAGGAGCAAGTCCTCACACTAGGTGTTTGAGAGACATTCTCCAAAGGCTTTCTCACCTGGTTGGTGTGTGTGTGTGTCGATGGCGTGAACCAATGCTCCAACACATGTGGTTGCTGTTCTGGGTGAGACAAGACCAAGGCCTCTCACAGGAGTGGTTTGTTGAGGTGAGATACGACAAGAGCAAGGCCTCAACCAAGGCTGTTATGCATACACCCTACACAGTGCCTCTCACAAGGTTTTTTTTTTGATTACAGACTAAGAACTGTACACCTGCTGTCATTATTGTGTTTGCGAGAAAGACAAATATGTGCATCATCAAGGGTGTTTGGGTTTATATCAATACCAGGTCTCACACAACGGTGATTTGGAGATACAAGAACAGAAAGGCTTCTCACCACATGTGTTTTTATTTCTTGATGGATGCAAGTACCAATTTTACTGCACAATATGTTGGTAGGTGGCCAGTTTATTGATCCAAGGACAATGGCTTCTAACATATGTGTTAGGATACGAGAGTACCAATGCTTTCCACAAGTGTTCGAGATAGATCAAGACCAAGGCTCTGATACAAGGATTGTGAGGTGGAAGATCAGACAGAAGGCTCTAGACAAGGTGTGTGTTTGTGAGACAATCCGAAAGGCCTCACATTGTGACCGATGTGATGTGAGACAAAAGATCCTAAGGCACTAGCTCCACAATTGGGCTGTTTTTGGTGTGTGAGGACAAAGACCAGAGCTCTCAGCAAGGGTGTGTGTGTGTGAGACGAGAAGGATATCAAGGGGCTTATGCCACATGGTTTGATGGAAGTGTGTGTGAGACGTGACCAACGGCGTTATTCACGAGGTTGTTTGTGTGTGTGAGAGGAGACAGAGCTTTCACATGTGCTATATACACTGAACCCACACCCCGATGAAGTGACCTCTGAACCCCACTTTCCAGGAGCACTAATGCTTAACCGACTTGTAAACAGTGTACTATTCTCCGTTTACCATCCAACAATCGATGACAAATTGCACATATTAGCCCGAGAGGCTAGTTTCAACACTATTTAATAGGATATTTCACCGAGGCTTTTCTCAACAGATGGTCTAAGGCTGTACCTGGAACACCAGTGCATAGTGCTCCTGGCAGTATGGGGTGCACTGATGATGATTTTGTCCTTCTGTGGGGTGGGTGAGTTTCAGAATGCAATATATGTGCACAAGGAATTCTTATATCTCACAAAAGGTGTTGTCTATTGCGAGAAGCTCAATAGGCACTTCCTACAATATGGATTATTAACACGATTAATGATTGTTTTGCTTCGTTGGTTGGTGTATCCAACGACTCACTATTGCAAAGCATATCTAAATATTTGTTGATTGTTATGACAGATAAGTGCTGTCTTTGATATAGCAGACAGTTTTAATACATATACAAGACGTGGGGATCTTAGGTACATTCGTGTGAAGGGTCATATGAATAATAGTTACAGTTTTGGAGCCTGTACGGAGTGCAGCGGACTTGCGGTTGGGTAATTAACCTCGTAATCCATTGTAAGCAAGCCTGACCACTTCTAATTCATTCCTATAACTTCACATTAAAACGTGATACAATTGATAAATCAATACCTTTTTTAAATTTAGAATTAGTTGGTTATTCTTATCTTTTATTTCAAGAGAAGAAGAGAGGGTGAAACCAATGTGTTTAAGATGACGTACATCTGTACTGATAAGAAGTAGCTACCGTCAGAGACAGAATATGATGACCGTTAGAACCTCGGAAAGATAACACGGTAATCTTGTTAAGCACCATTCCCAAAGGGGTTTTTGTACAAGATAGCAAGATGGTCAATGAGATTGGGCGAAAGGGATCAGGGTGGTTAGGTTTTCGTATATGGTAGCTTGAGGAAGGGTGCTACCGCCGCACCAGGAGCAGTGCTCCTGACCAAGTGTACTTCCTCACCAGGAGCAGTGCTACGACCCGAGGCTGAGACCTTCCTCACGGAGCCGTGTTACGACCAGGTGGATACCTCCTCACCAGGGAGCAGTACTTGACCCAGGTGATACTTACTCACCAGGGAGCCAGGTGATTGTGACCCAGGTGATACCTCTCACCCGGGAAAAGCAGTGTACTGACCCAGGTGATTACTTCACTCACCAGGAGCGCTCAGTGTTACGACCCAGGTTGATACCTCCCTCACCAGGCAGCATGTTACTAACCCAGGTGATACCTTGTCACAGGAGCACAGTGTACTTGACCCGGTGATACCTTCCTCACCGTAGCTAGGTGCACGACCCAAGCTGATACCTTCCTCACCAGAGCAGTGCTACTGACCCTGGTGAACCTATCCTCAGCAGAAGCAGTGCTACTGACCAGTGGTATAATCCTCTTCTCTCAAGAGGAGCAGGCTACGGAGACCAGGGTGAACTTATTTCGCCGACCAGGACAGTGTAGTGACCCAGGTGATGGCCGCGCATCCAATCATAGACCAAGGAAATGGAACAATACAATCAATCATATTGCTGTTCACATAAATTACTGAGAGGCATGTCGGTCTGTTAGGAATTTACACAATAGAAATTATCCCTTCTCCCTTCTGCTAGCTGGAAGTGTTCAGAGCTGGAGACCTGAGCCCAGTTTGTAGTTAACTGGTGTCATGAACAGAGTGGACGTAGCCTCGGCTGCCTTCACCTGAGAGTTGTTCCTGGGCGTTCGCTCCATATTGAGGATCTGTACATATTGGGATAGGATTTATATATGAAGTAGGTTAATATGCTAAAGAATAATGAGATTCATGAGGAGGCAAGGGCATACTGTGAGGAGGATAGCTCAGAAGTTGATGTACCTCTTCCCTGACGAATTGGGGATTCCCCAGGAAATGCAAGAGCTTGCGAGTGTAAAATGAGCAAGAAAGACGGTGTGTGGACTAATCAGCATCTCGCAAGACGGTGACGTCACACCGAAAAGACGCCGACTGGCAGCAGCTCGTCACTTCACTTCCGAGCACGTGAGGTGGCGGACATCCTGTCTGTGCTCCCGTTCTTACCCTGACTTGTTTCGACAATTTGAAACTTGTGAGAAGGCCCGAACCAAGAATAGTTTAGGCTGAGACTCCCGGGAGGAATGGGGTCCAGAAGCTGGCCTCGTATGTAGACGGATACGCCGTGATGACGAGGAAGATGTGCTGAGGATGCGTCACATCGTGGCGACCAGGAGCTTGACCCACTGAGTGGTCAGTTATCGTCAAAAGGAAGGCGTTTTAACTGCTGGGTAACAGCTTCTCTCAGATTTTGACTGAAGTAGAACTGCACCATAGTACTTGTCTGGGCTGATAAACCAGCGGCTGGTGGAAGCAAGACGCATTGCCTTGTTGTGTGGCTGGTGAGCTGGATCCTGATTCGTCAATTAAATAAAAAACACGTTAATAAGATCTTGTCGGCATGTCAGTTGTACACCCAGGATGGTCTCCAATGTCTCTAACGTTGTCACCACACCCCAACTGCCTCCGACTAGAAGTATGTAAACAAATCGAGGAGAACACGCAGTCAGTGCAGTGTTGTGAAGCAATTTATACAATTGGAAGGTTCGTTATATTGGAGGGCCTCCTTGACCCTACGGTGTGGGGGTTTGCTAGGGAAATTTTGCTTTTACGAAGATGTCATTTAAGGATTTACCTCGATACTAAGCTAACATGGATATTTCTTGTGGGAATTTCTTCCATGTTGGATGATTTCTCTGTAGACTCGTTAGATATCCCCAAAGGTTAATGAGTTCTCTCTGGAGCAGCCCCTCAATTCCTGGAAAATAGAGGGATGGGAGGATTAGCCTCTCATTAGTTGGCTGTTGTCCCCTGTGTTTTAGTAATGAAGATCTGGTTCTTTGTGCAAACTTTCTGTATGAATCTTGTAGGATTTTATCGGGGATCCTCTGTGTCTGAAAAAATCCCAAAGACGCTAATGGATACCCTCTAGTCTTTTCCTATCACTGACTATTTTTTTTCAGTCGGAGTCCCAGGAAGTAGGAAGTTGTCTCACAGCGGAGACGACATATTTTTCTTAACTTTCCATCGAAAGTCTCTGCTCTGTACAGCCTCCCAAAAATCCAGAGACAGGTTACAAGCAACAGGCTCATGGCCAGTCTGACCAGTGTTGAGTTGCTGCCAAGCACCAACAAAACCTGTTGACCTCATCTGTACAGATCTACTCTCACAGCTATTAAATCTTTTCCCGGAACGACTAAAAGGATACTACTGACTTCCTTGAATGCTTGCGGCACTAAAGTGACCAGCCACAAGGAACATGTGTATTTTCCCTTGATGTAGTATTCTTGTATCCAAGTATTCTGCAAAGAGGAGCAGCATGGCAAGTGGCGACATTTATTGACATAACTACAAGATCCTGCACAAACTTAAGGAGGCAGGTGTCTGGAAGCCCCCGACCATAGAGCTCCTACAAGAGGCAATACTACATATCATGTGGAACACCATAATGACTTTCGAAAAGAAGACCTACAGACAAATTAAAGGAATGGTTATTGGGGCATCTAGTAGTGTAACCATCGTGTATTTGTACATGGATTTGAAGTGACCAGGCAAGAGTACAGACCAGCGACGGATCTACCGGCGCTACATAGATGAAATTTTTGGAGTAATAATGGGAGTCGAACACGATTTCACGGCTCTCTTCGCCTGGACAAATGGAGTCCACCCTAAGCTCCGTTTCACCCTAGAAATTACTGAAACAGCACCGAACGTTTTGGACATATGTTTATTTCGACGAACCCAAGAGGATTCAAACGACATTCTTTTACAAACCAACGAACAAACACTCACATCTCCACTACTCGTCAGGCCATCCACTATCATTAAAAAGATCCCTGCGCTATTCCCTGAGAACCCGACTAAAACAAATAGTCAGCAATGGGGAGAGACTCCAGGGGGGGGGGTCCTCAAGCATCTCTGGGATTCCCCCAGAGAATACTCTTATAAAATGCTACAAGATGCAGATATAAAGTTAGCACAAAGAACCAGATGTTCATTACTACAACAAAGGGGACAACAATCAACTAATGAGAGGCTAATCCTCCCATCGCTCTATTTTCCACGAATTGCAGGGCAGCTCCGGAGAGAACTCATTAACCTCTTGGGAAATCTAAGAAGTCTACACGAAATCATACAGCATGGAAGACATTCCCACAAGAAATATCCATATTAGTTTAGTATCGAGTGTAAATCCTTAAATGACATCTTGGTAAAATATGTACTGTGTCACGAGATTCCCTGTATTGTGTCAAGACGATTCCTTCCGATCTCCGTGCGATCACTTCTCCAGCCTACGACTGCACATCGAGTCAGCTATCGATCGGTCTGTGTGCATGGGAACAGAGCACCAACTTTCTTCCAATGTCATGGGAAGACTGTGAACAAAAACACTGTGGTCTCGCCTCTCTCCACCACGAGGAGGCGACAAGCCACACGGCACCTCGGATGTATTTCCGATGGTTCCTTTCATATAAAAAGGGTGACGCCGAGGAAATAAGACTCGCGTCCCTACCAAAACCAAAAGAACATTCAGAAAAGCACTGGAAGAACCAGTGACCACTCAGATCAACGGAATCTTACAACACAAGAGACAGACATCAACAACAATGCAGTCTGATATGCAACAACCCAACAAAGAAATATTGAACAGCAGAGATGCACAGGTTCCAAAACACTAGAAACGGCCATGAGCAAACAATGCAGTCCGATGTGCAGCAAAACCAACAGTGAAGTGATGGACAACAGGTGTGCACAGATAGAAGATATATTGTGTGACCTCAACACAGTGTTTGTAACTTCAGGATCTGCAAGTTGGTATAAGAATTCAACCAACTACGAACCACTTATTTTGATGAAAGGGGAGCAGTAGAACAGAAGTACACTTACATCGCATCAGGCTTGGATACCCATATGCATGGGAAATAGGCTTACAATTCCAGAAGATGAGTTTTCTCCAGTGTCAGCACTGGAGAATGCCCACTAGAGCACTGAACATTATCTAACACAGTGCAGAGTTGCAACCCCGGTAAGATTTCAACTCGGATGCAATGGAGCAGTTGTTGTTGTTAGACACATAGGGCATAATCTTATTGATGCAACCGTACGAGTCATAAATACTCATTCTCCGCCCTAAGTAAAACAGAAACAAGAAACAAGTACACTTAGTGCCAGCCATAGGTTTAGGGCCCGCGTAGGAATATCCCTTAAAAAAAATAGCCTTATATCATGACCAAAGGACATCTTTCTACTTTTGGCAGGTGAATTATCGACATGGACGAATTCTTAGACAGGAGTTCAGCCGACCCTTGGTCGGCAGTTTTTGTTCTCATTTCTAATCCGACCATGCCAACTTAAACTCCTACAATAGACACGTGCTGTGCATATATTCCTAGTCAGCGGGGTGGAGGTCTCAACACCATAACACCAGAACTTGCACAAGCTCTAAGTCTCGGACCTGAGTAGAACTGTTACGTTAACCAGCAGAGTACAATTAGTCATATACGTAAATTAATGATTGTCACTGTGTCATTCATTAATAATTTTATTCATCATGAAAAAACTGAGGAAGGCGAGAGTCTGTAGTGATCTGTGCAGACCAACCTTCTCCTTCGTCCTTCTTCCTTCCCCCTTCCCCTTGTGTGGTCAGTCTTCCCTCTCCCCCCCCCCCCTGTTGGCCGTTTCCTGTCATAAACTCGAGTCAACTTACCCTTAGGCAGTGGACCATCGCAAGTCACTTGTCCCCTCCTGTTCCCCCCAATCCAATTTCCTCTAATCCTTCCCTCTAATCATCACCGTCCTCTTTCCATCCCTCTTCCCCTCTCTTTCTGTCCTCTCCATAACCATTGACAGATTTAGGGCCAGTACACTCTAGGGCCATAACATTCGTGCTCTCAGTTTCCCTTAGGTGGTCAGGGCAGCTTCTTCCCACGAGATGGGTCGTTATTGCGTAGTAACAGTTTCGGGAGAGGACCGCCCCCGGGGCCAAGTGTTAGGCTTTTCATTGGCCAAGAGCAGGGGCTTTTGATTCATGGGTAGATGTGCCAGCGAGGTCTAGTGGGCAGTCCCCCCCAGGGTAGTGCCAGGCGTCCCATTGGCGGGACTCTCTGGGCCTAGAGTGGCCTTATGAATTCTTTGGCTCTAGACCTTGAGAGGCGAGGTTTGTGGGGCCTAAGGAACTTAGAGTGGGTGGAGTTTATTTTCCACGGGTAGCTTGTTAGAAAATATTTTGTGTGTCTTAAGGATGACTGGAGACAGGTCCCTTCAGGACCTGGGGCTGCCATCAACATCTGACCAGATTGCAGTTAAGGTATTGTGCCACTTGAGTATTTCATGTATAATCAGTATTTTAATCCAATGCCTTTTGGATGTTTTATTAGAGCAGGATATATGCAGGCAATGAGTCACAATAACGTGGCTGAAGTATATTGACAAGACCACACACTAGAAGGTGAAGGGACGACGACGTTTGGTCCGTCCTGAACCCATTCTCAAGTCGATTGTGAGAATGGTCAAGTCACAATCGACTTGAGAATGGTCCAGGTCGGACCGAACGTCGTCGTTCCTTCACCGGGAGCCGTTGGCCGAGCGGACAGCACGCTGGACTTGCGATCCTGTGGTCCTGGGTTCGATCCCAGGCGCCGGCGAGAAACAATGGGCAGAGTTTCTTTCACCCTATGCCCCTGTTACCTAGCAGTAAAATAGGTACCTGGGTGTTAGTCAGCTGTCACGGGCTGCTTCCTGGGGGTGGAGGCCTGGTCGAGGACCGGGCCGCAGGGACACTAAAAGCCCCGAAATCATCTCAAGATAACCTCACCTTCTAGTGTGTGGTCTGGTATCAGGATATATGTTCATTTGTTATAAAAATATGTGCTTGTTTCAATAAAGTGTTCATTAATGTATTTTCTGGCTTAGTTATTTGCCCCCCCCCCCCACCTTTTCGTTATTAATGCTGTGTTCTCTTCATACATGGTATCATGTGCCGTAATTGAAGTCCCTCTATTCTCAATAAGTAAAGTAAAAGTTATATAATTCACTTCCAAGCATTATTATCAAGAGTCATATGCCCTTGAGTTTTCATGATTATTGATTTCTTTCCTTCCTGGGAGATGAGTAGTAGACACGTTCAGGTTCTGGTCAGGAAGGTGGTGGCAGTCGTATATCAATTAAGTTTTTTTATTCGTTATTTTAAAATATCGCTTCATTGGTTGCTCCCCCCTCATTTAATTTTTCAGTCTTGATAGTACTAGTAGTTCATTGAGGGTCACAGTGATCTGCAAGCAGTATTAAGCTGGGGTGTTGAGTGGAGAAAGGGGAAGAGCAGATGGTTTATTACAACTTATTACCAATGAGATTATTCCATTATGCCATGATACCAGGAGCATGGTTCCATTATGCCACGATACCAGGGGCATGATTCCATTACCTTCATTAGCTCTAGAAATTCATCTATAAATTTCTTGTGGGTTTTTAAAGTGATTTGCTACCAGTGAGAGCTCACTATAACTAGATATTTTATTTCTTCCAGCAGGTCGTTAGTAAATGACTCTCAACATCCAATAAGATGATGTCACTAGACAGAGTACTGAACCGGTTATACAATGTTGTCCTCCATTCCTTATTTCTGTAGCATCACTCACTGATTTCCACAAAATTAATGTGAATATTTCTTCTTGCAGGAGGAGACTGGACTCGCATTCCACTGACTTCTGGATTGATGAAAAGGACAAGGATATGCTCATTTGTATTAGGTACGATTGTTAAAATTAACTTTTTGTGTAATGTAATAGTGTCTCAAACTTTATAGTGTGAAATTCAATAATGTATTGACTGTAGAAGAAGCTTTTCAAAATGTTGGTACTCCTTATTTTTATTGTTTCAACACTGTTAGGGGCGCCTAACAGCTGGGTGAACAGCGCTTCGGATTCGTAGTCGGAGACAAATCAGCAAAATGTTTCTTTCACCCTGATGTCCCCGTTACCTAGCAGTAAATAGATACCTGGGAGTTACAGCTGCTACAGGCTGCTTCCTGGGGGTGGAGGCCTGGTCGAGGACCGGGCCGCAGGGACACTAAGCCCCGAAATCATCTCAAGAAAACCTCAAGATAACACCCCTCCCCCCCCCACACACACAGAGTGAGAGAGTAATCACCAGTTATAGGTTACATGACTTGACTTACTATTTACAATGCTTATAAAACAAAAGAGCATCTGCTCAAAACATTATGCACCTAATCTATGTAGAACTTAATCCTACAAAATACCTTAATCCTAACATTCATCCCTTTTTAATCAAACACGTTAAATCTATCAGGTGGTCGTATGACTCTTCTAGATTTTCTCAACTGGGACTCCGGGCCTTTTACTTCTGGGGAACCTTCTTCTGAATCACTAACTACAAAGTCCCTAGGATTAACTGTATCCACATTACCCCCTGTTGACTCTTACTTCCTGTCTTCTGTAGGTACGATCTCTTCATCATTAGGTTGAGTATCCCTATTTGCCTCATCCACACCCGATGGGACTCCAAAATTCCTAGTGACCCTTTGCACGAGTTGATCTGCATGTCTTTTTCCAATTAATAGTGTCAAAACTCTTTACTTGCACAGTGAAACTACTGCGGCCCAAGATTTTTATAATTGTCCTGTCTTTCCAAGGCTTACCCCCATTACAAAATTCCTTGCATATACTGCATCCCCCTCTTTATTAAACAAATCATCTTCTCCCAGAGCTAACTGATTGCCCGAGCTAGTTACAGATTTTTCATTATCTAGATCTGTCTTTGCTGCTTCCATGTGCACTTTGAAGAACCTATTAAACAGTAATTCAGAAGGAGATTTGCCAGTGGTAGAATGAACAGCTTTTCTTTGATAATGCTAAAATCTACAAAGCCTTATATTAATAGTAGCTTCCGTAAATCGCTGTAACCCTTCTTTTAAGGATCCCACTGCTCACTCAGCCAGACCATTTGAAGAAGGATTAAAAGGGCAGGCATTACAGGTTTAATACCATTCTTTCTAAAAAAAAAGTCCCCCATTTCCTCAAAATAAGAAACATTATCTGACACCACCATGTCTGGCAATCCAAAAGTATTGAATGTTTTCCTGGGCAGTTCACAAGTTACAGATGATGCGGTGGAATTACACACACATGAACATTTAGAAATTTTGTGTATGAATCTACAATCACAATCTACATTTAGAGGAAGGCAGAAACAGAGTAGTAAATATAAGAGAGAGGAGCAGTCAGATGGAACCACTACAGGATTACAGAGGGGAAGGGAGATACCCACAAGACTGGAATACAATTACCAACAAACACACAGGTACTACACCACATGACACCCGTCCTACTACCAAAACTGGACGAATCACTGCCAAAACACACACCCTGGACGCAAACACAGTGGCCTTCTTACCAGAGCCTCAGATATTAACACCAAGTAAGGCATCCAGCACTTCCACTAACACGATAACATCATTTATATTTGCCAACATCCAAGGTATAAAACACGCAAATCCAACAAAGTTCACTTTATAGATGGTCTCCTTCATGAGGCAAATGCAGTGTTTGCAGCCCTAACAGAATCCCACACAAAGGACTACCATGATGGTGAAATATGGATCTCGGAGTACAATCTTTCAGATGTGATAGGAAACACCGGCTTCAGGGTGGGGTCAGCCTATACATCAAAGACACACTCATCTGTACTGAGCTGCTAAACACCTCAAATGATATGGTGGAAGTGCTGATAATCAAATAGAGATTCTAAATGTAGTTATTGTCCTTGTGTATATATATATATATATATATATATATATATATATATATATATATATATATATATATATATATATATATATGCACGTCGTACATATATAATATGTACGACGTGCATATATAATTTCCACGTCGTACATATAATAATATATGCAGTGAAAGAATTCGCCCAAAGAATGTGTTATGTTTACCATATTTCTCTGGGTTTGAGAATATTGTCAAGGCCTTGAAACTTTTTAATATACATGTAATGTTTAGCTACGAAAACACTGTTGGTAAGCTATTAGTTAGGAACAGCCCTCGTAGTGATAATTGTGTCATTTATAAATACCTTGTAAAGACTGTAATAAGTTCTATGTTGGGCAAACATCTAAAGATTTGAAATATAGAATATCACACATAAATACTCTGTAAGACAGGCTAATTGTCTAATGCCTTGTTTGTTCATCTGTCAGAAGATGCTCACCAGATTGATTGGGGGATGCTTCTTCAATAACAAATTGTAAAAGCACCTATAACAGAACATAATGAATCTGCTTTGATACAGATCACAAAAGAAAGTAATTTGAACATTAGCAGTGGTCTATATAATTTAGATCCATTTTTAATAGATCAATTAAAGGGCGATTTAAGTAGGATCATTGGAACACATTTGTCTCACTAATTCATTGAATATATATTTACTATTTTATGCTATAATTACCCAGTTGTTGGCCTGTATGTGCGTGTTGCATCAGATGGGCCGTCTACAATGTCCACGTCATCACTAGGCCGTCTGCAGTGTCCACATATTGTAACTCACCTCACTCCACCATTCTCTCTTGCCTATTTATGTCCAGTTCTCGATCTGTTAAATCACTCCTTCTGAAGATGTATTAATATACGAAAGTACTTAAGGAAATTCCTGTTTCATTTTTCCTCCGTGGTCTGACATTGTCACATTTTAAATCACGTGTTTAATTTCGTGATATACACACAAACATATATATATATATATATATATATATATATATATATATAATATATATATATATATATATTATATATATAATAATAATATTTTTTTTTTGAGATATATATAAGAGTTGTTACATTCTTGTACAACCACTAGTACGTGTAGCGTTTCGGGCAGGTCCCTGGAATACGCCGCGAAGAATCGTTTTTTTCATCCAAGTACACATTTTACTGTTGCGTTAAACAGAGACTACAGTTAAGGATTTGCGCCCCAGTAAATCCTCCCCGCCAGGATACGAACCCACGACATAGCGCTCGCGGAACGCCAGGCGAGTGTCTTACCACTACACCACGGAGACATGGTATATAAGTCACGGAGGCAAACCCTCAGCAGTTTAAAGACCAACTAATGAAAATAGAACACTGCTTGGAAAACCTCACAAATCCAGCTCCGAACATCATCCTGCTTGGGGACTTCAACCTACGGCACCTGAAATGGAAGCACCTGGCTAATACAGTAATATCAGAAAGAATACCAGGAAGTAGCCTAAATGAACAGGCACATGCAAATGACCTGCTACGGATGTGCGACAGGTTTACCTTAAACTAGCAAATAGTAGAACCACTAGGAAGGAGAACACGCTGGACCTCATTTTCACTAATAATGATGAATTGATCAGGAACATAATGATTACAAATACCTGTTACTCAGATCACAACTTAATTGAAGTTATGACAACCATGGGGAATAGACCTTCAAAACCAGTCCAGATTCCTGGTGGAGGAGATTTCAGCAAATTCAACTTCAATAATAACAGATAAACTGGGAGCAAATAAACCAGGACTTCACAGAAATAAACTGGGAAGAACAGCTAGAAATGCAAACCTGAACCAGTGCCTGGAAAAAATAAGCTCAGTAGCACTAGAAATATGTTCAAACCGCGTACCCCTAAGAAAAAGAGGAAGAGATGCAGATTGGAACGGGAACGTCGTTCCCTATATAGGCGAAGAAAACGAATCGCGGAACAACTTGAGAGTCGCACCCTATCTCAAGAACGGCGAAGAAGGTAGTGTAGAGAAATAGAAACAATTGAACTCAAGCTACAAGAATCATACAAAACCCAGGAGAGGCAAAGAGAGCAAAACCCATCAGTGAAATAGAGAGAAATCCGAAATATTTTTTCTCCTATGCAAAATCAAGATAAAAAACCACATCTAGTATCGGGCCCCTGCGAAAGGGAGATGGAACTTTCACTGATGACAACAAAGAAATGAGCGAACTACTGAGGAAGCAGTACGACTCTGTTTTCAGCGAGCCATTAAACGCACTAAAGATTGATAACCCAAATGAATTTTTCATGGATATGATACCAACATCAAATCATATATCAGACGTCACCCTATCCCCACTGGATTTTGAAGAAGCCATAAACAGTATGCCTATGCACTCTGCACCAGGCCCGGATTCTTGGAACTCCATATTCATCAAGAACTGTAAAAAACCACTATCAGGCCCTTCACATTCTGTGGAGACAAAGCCTAGATACTGGCGTTATTCCTGATATACTAAAAACAGCAGAGATAGCACCACTTCATAAAGGAGGAAATAAGGCAGAGGCAAAAAATTACAGACCGATAGCACTAACATCGCACATCATAAAATTTTTGAGAGAGTGCTAAGAAGTAAGATCACAAAATACATGGAATCACAGCATCTCCATAACCCCGGACAACATGGTTTCAGAACAGGGCGCTCTTGCCTGTCGCAGTTGCTGGACCACTATGATATGGCATTAGATGCTATGGAAGACAACAAAACGCTGATGTAATTTACACAGATTTCGCAAAAGCTTTTGATAAATGTGACCATGGTGTTATTGCACATAAAATGCCTTCAAAAGGAATTACCGGAAAAGTAGGCAGATGGATCTACAATTTCCTGACCAACAGAACCCAATGTGTAATAGTCAACAAAATAAAATCCAGCCATCAACCGTGAAGAGCTCAGTCCCCCAGGGTACTGTGCTTGCTCCAGTACTTTTTCTCATCCTCATATCGGACATAGACAAGAACACAACCTATAGCACTGTATCATCCTTTGCAGATGACACTAGGATCTTCATGAGAGTAGGCAACATAGAGGACACGGCAAACCTCCAGTCAGATGTAGATCAGGTCTTTTATGGGCTACAGAAAATAATATGGTGTTTAACGAAGATAAGTTCCAGCTCATGCGCTATGGAAAAAATGAAAATATAAAAACGGAAACCACGTACAAAACTCAGGACAATCATAACATAGAACGAAAAGGCAATGTAAAGGATCTGGGTGTACTCATGTCGGAAGACCTTACCTTTAAAGAACACAATAAAGTAGCCGTCACAACTGCAAGAAAAATGACAGGTTGGATAACAAGAACTTTTCACACTAGAGATGCTATACCGATGATGACACTTTTCAAAACGCTTGTGCTCTCTAGAGTGGAGTACTGCTGCACAATGACAGCCCCTTTCAAAGCTGGAGAAATTGCTGACCTGGAGAGCGTGCAGAGATCCTTTACTGCTAGAATCCACTCAGTAAAACATCTAAACTATTGGGACCGACTAAAGAGCCTAAATCTGTACTCCCTTGAGCGCAGGCGGGAGATACATAATAATTTACACGTGGAAAATATTAGAGGGGCTGGTCCCAAACCTGCACACAGAAATAACATCACATGAGACCAGAAGACATGGCAGGATGTGCAGAATACCCCCGTTGAAAAGCAGAGGTGCAACTGGTACTCTGAGAGAGAACTCTATCAACATCAAGGCCCGAGACTGTTCAACACGCTTCCGCTACACATAAGGGGCATAACTGGCAAACCCCTCACAGTGTTCAAGAGAGAACTGGATAAGCACCTCCAAAGGATACCTGATCAACCAGGCTGTGACTCATACGTCAGGCTGCGAGCAGCCGCGTCCAACAGCCTGGTTGATCAGTCCAGCAACCAGGAGGCCTGGTCGACGACCGGGCCGCGGGGACGCTAAGCCCGGAAGCACCTCAAGGTAACTTCAAGGTACACTAGGTACTAATTGTTATCCATAGGCAGCAATAATCTATTAAGTCTAGACCAGGGTTCCCAGTGCACGACAAAGTGCTGGGCCTGGGGTTTCTGATAATTCCTAGAGCAAATGTTACAATTCTTAGTTACTTCAGCAATATCCTGGTTAATTTTGGCAACCAAACCCAACTTCTAGCTTCTTCCTTCATAGCATTGATGCCATTATTACCTACATGCAGCTGTTCCAAAATCTTACATCGCTGTTCAAGAGGAACTACTACCATTCTATTCCCATATAAGAGTACATCCTGGTGAATACTAAGATCAGCTTTTACTGCAGCATACTCTGACAATAATAATTTATCATTCCAACCATATTTGAGATAATTCAACATATTTAATTTGGGATCTCTACTAGTGGCCTTCCTAACAGTCTGGAATGAAATATCCTAAAAAAAACATAGATTCCACCAGGTTAACATATTCCACTGGAATACTGGAATTCAACACTTTTGTAACAGGTAATCTACTTAATGCATCAGCCACTACATTATATTTGCCTGACTTTAATTCCAATAATACTCAACTGTGAAAGTAGCAATGCCCATAGTTGACTAGCATTGGCATTAACTGGAATTTGTTTAGCTCTACCAAGCAGTCCTAACAGGGATTAGGATTTTTTTTACAGCATCTACCAAAGCTAAGGCTTTGTAGTCTAATTGGGAATAATTCTGTTCTGCAGGAGATAATTTCTTGCTGGCAAACAGATTGCTTTTTCCTGACCATCTACTTCCTGTAATAATACACAGCTCACTCCTACTGGGCAAGCATCTACCTCCAGTTTTAAAGGACGTTTACCAGTAAATTTAGTAAGCGCTGTAGAATTTACCAATTCCTGCTTCATATTCCTGAAGTCCTTCTCATTCGATGTCCACCTAAATCTAGCCCCCTTTTTCAATAATTTATACAAGGGAGCTAATTTTGTTGAAAAGTTCTTCACAAACTCACAAAAATGTTACCATGCCTTCAAAGGACTGTATTTCCCTCACTGATGATGATGGGGCTGGGGGTGGGGCTCTATAGCAGATACGTTGTTGTGAGGAGTAAAGCCCTTACCTGAAATATGGTACCCCAGGTATTCAATGGCATTATGTCATCTAAAAAACTAGTCACACCCTCAATGTTTACTACCAACTGGGACATGAATTGCTGAAAAATTTCTGGAGAAGAGGAGAGTTCAAAAGGAAGTCGTTTATACTTAAATAACTCCTTATGATAATTAATCACTAACAATTTCTGGCTCTCAGCACCTACAGGAGTTTGCAAGTGGGCATCTTTCAAGTCAATCTTAGAAGAAATTGCCCCCCCCCCCCCCCCCCTTGTAACCCACGTACAACTCGCCTATCTTGGGTAATGGGTATTTTTCACAATAGATTTGGTTATTTAATTCTTTAAAAATCTGTACAGATTCTCATGTAATTGTGGACTGCTTTCAACACTGGTACAGTTAGGGCTGGCCACTCACTATGTGGAATTGGCTCTAACATATACTATACGATAACTGGCATTATCGTATGCACTTAACGATTTCCCACATGTTTTACCATTTAATTGTAAGGTATCTGCCAATCTTTAGACAATGTTGATATTGCAGCACCAGTGTCCAATTCCAAGGGAAACTACTTCTCATTAATTACAAAATTCACCACTTGTGACTTCACAGAACATACCTTTCCTTTCATCGAATATAGTCTGCTTTCCTCACCTGCAGCTTCTTCAGAACGTTTACCTTCCTCTACTGCCTTGACCACAGTACCATTACCTCCTCTTCCTGCATTTCCCGGTAGTATCCTCTCCAAGACTTTACTATTTGTTTTCAAGTATTCTCTGCACACTTTCCTCAAGTGCCCTTATCACAAAAGCTGCATATGTAGTCCTTAAACTTGAAGTCGCCACTACTGTGATTGTACGACAGTGTGATCTGTAGAATTACTTAAAGCTACCCAAAGTCACCACAAGCTATTCAAAGCCAGCTAGCATTACATAATGAAGAAATATGGTATATTTAATCACTATAATGTTGGTGCTGAATGCAGAACATGATCAAAATTATTTTTACTCTGAAATAATCTAATTTCATAATAAATTTAGAAGTAAATACGTGGCAAGTGACGCCATAGGAAGTCGAGGGTCCAAGCGACAATGTTGTGGAGCGACTTTTCCAAGATATATTGTCGCCTGGAGAGAGTTTTCTGGCATATCTGCCTCATGTACACAGTGATCCAGTCGTCGTACGTCTTTGCTCAAATTGTCGCAAATTTAATTGGTGATATAAACAAGTAGAATGCGTATTTGTAATAATAACTTTCATAAATAGCCACAAAACAGTCAATATTTATAAAAAAAAACGTGTCTGGCGGTTAAATCAACTCTACAGGACAATAATTTTGTTATAAAGAAACTAACGTTATTCGTTGTTATGCGTTCACTACTTAAACTACTCGTGTCCTTTTTGCTCGTTTAAACACCGAACTTATCTGATAAATTGCTTAATTAATAGAAATTCATAAATAAAGCTTATATTTGTATGATATCTGAAAGGTAGTAATAAAATAATTTTTGTGAATCCATCTCAGAGATGGATTCACCTTATTAGAGAGGAAAGATATTTATATTTTAA
>WNGS01143593.1:0-12555 GCA_020271785.1 Procambarus virginalis
CTGTTTGATGAACATAATTGAATCAACAATATGCACACCATATTTTGAGTACAGCGATGATTCCTCATTTTATTATATAAATATATCACATTACACACTATTGAATAATATTACAGCAAAAAACTACGAAAAATCTATCAGAGACATTGAAATAATTAGGTAATTATCTCTTTGTGGCAACTCCGGCCTGACAGCTGGCGATCAACAGACCGCCTGGGACGCACGCTGAGTCAGCGCCTTTTTTTTGCCAGACTTCCCCGCCCTATAGCGGGCAATATATGTCACTTAAACGATTTTTTTATTATTTTTCCCTTATCAGTGAACCAAATTAACAGAATAGGAGATTTTTTTTTTTTTTTCAAATTACATGCGCCGTGGGAACAAAGATATATACCCCTAGCATGTTAAGTGTTAAGTGCAAGGTGAAAGACAATCTGCTGATATTGGTGCTAATTAGTATGTAAGTAATTTGCGGAGATGGTACGGAACAGAATTTATCTCCAGAGCAATTTATAATGCTGATGAGACAGGTTTGTACTGGCGTATGCTATCTACAGACACATGGCTCATAGTGGTGAGGACATCCTTCAGGTGGTTATAAACAAGAAATTTTCTTTGTTGTGCTGTGCAAATGCAGCTGGCACGCACAAGTTAAATTAGTTGTGATTGGAATTTGTAAAATCCCAGGGCTTTAAAGTCAGCCGGTGCCTCCCTGTTTTTATAGGACCAGCCAAGTGCGTGGATATGTCGAGTAATATTTGTCGAGTGGTTTAATCCTCAACCGCCCATATCATATATAAATGATATCAGTGACAACCGAAACGCGCACATCATTTATATATGATTTCGTGTCTAGCGCTATAATTTAAACGCCCCTCCTTGGATAGGCACTATAGTACAGCCACAACCGATAGTTGCCAGATGCCACCTATAAAAAAATCCAGGCCACACATTCTTGGGTGTTAGAGTTTCAGTATTGAGCATGCCACCAAGGCTGGCGCATGCAGCACGAGCTCACAGCACCGCTGTCAGCTTGTGACCACAGCATTGCCTACAATGCCATAATATAATGATACTGCTATTATTTAGCAGTGATAGTATTACTGAACCCCCTGACTGTGATAAACTGACCAGATTCTGATAACGCATGATTGTGGTGATATTTAGTGCTGTGCTCGATGGAGGGAGAAGTAAAGTGTGGAGGGAGGGTTGTGGGCGTCGTCTTCTGACTGTGTGTGGCCACCATTTATTGACTGCACTCACCATAAACCAGCTTAGTGTTCACTATGGTGAACACAAATGTAATACTTATATATAACGTTGTATAGTGTGAGATAACAGCGAGAGGAGTAGGTTGGGAGCCGCCATTTTGGTGAGGAGGAGCGTCGTCTGCATGACTTGGCATGTTGTTTACTGATGGCCACTATGGTCTTTGGGCACCATACCAGCTTATTTGTACAGGTATGGTGAATAAAACAGGTAGATACTTATATAATGTGTGTATATAGTAATAACACCACAACAATATTGTTGGAGGAGAAATATTAGTGCGTCTGGCCTTGAGGGGGCCGCCGATCAGCTGACTGTGTGATTGCTAGTCTTGTGCCTTTACTCACCATACAGCTTAGATGTACAGTTTATGGTGAACACACATGTAAATACGTATATATAACGTCTGTGTATATTGGATAAAGCAAAACAGTAATGTGGGAGGAGAATGAGGCGAGTGAGGTGGTGTTGAGGGAGGGAGTGGCAGCGAGTGGCTTGCTGGTGTTTGGCTGTCACTCCTCGTTGCTTTTTGACTCAAGACCACTTAGTACTTCGTTATGGTGAACAAAATGCAGATACTTATCTATACCTGTGTATATAGTGTAACAACAGCAAAACTATTTGTTTATTGTTTCATGAACATAAATTGAATCACTAATAGCACACCATAATTTTGAGTACAGCGATGATCAACATTTTATTATATAATATACCACAATTCACTGTATGAATAATATTACTGCAAAAACTAAGAAAAAATCATCAGAGACATTGAAATATTAGTGTATAATATATTTGTAGCAAATGCCGTCTGACAGCTCGGGCAGAGTAGACCTTGTCTGCAAAGCTCTGCCATGCCCCTTTTTTGCCACACTTCTCTCCCCTATTAGCGGCTAAATATGCCACCTCGATATTTTTGTTATTTTTTTCTGTAATCAGGGAACAAAAATGACACTTCTATAGATGAAAGTTTTTTTTTTTTTTTTTTTTTTTTTTTTTTTTTTGCGCCTGTGGGTGTGAATTCCATTTGGGACCCTAGCGGTTTTTGAGTTAACCCTTAATGGCGCATAGCTATATACCATTTGACACCCCAGGCGCTACAAAAAAAAAAAAAAAAAAAAAAAAAAAAAAAAAAAAAAAAAAAAATCTTCCTAACCTGTTAATTGGTGTTCACTGATCACGGGAAAATATAAAAAATCGTAAGTGGCATTCCCTGCCCTATAGTGGGCAATATATGCCACTTACGATTTTTTTATTATTTTTCCCGTGATCAGTGAACACAAATTAACAGGTTAGGAAGATTTTTTTTTTTTTTTTTTTTTTTTTTTTTTTTTTTTTTTTTTTTTTTTTTTTTTTGTATGCGCCTGTGGGTGTCAAATGGTATATAGCTATGCGCCATTTAAGGGTTAACCCTCAAACCGCTAGGGTCCCAAATGGAATTCACACCCACAGGCGCAAAAAAAAAAAAAAAAAAAAAAAAAAAAACTTTCATCTTATAGAAGTGTTCATTTTTGTTCCCTGATTACAGAAAAAATAACAAAAATATCGTAGGTGGCATATTTTAGCCGCAATAGGGGAGAGAAGTGTGGCAAAAAAGGGGCATTGGCAGAGCCTTTGCCAGACAAGGTCTACTCTGCCCGAGCTGTCAGACGGCATTTGCTACAAATATATTATTACCTAATTATTTCAATGTCTCTGATTGATTTTTTCTTAGTTTTTTGCAGTAATATTATTCCATACAGTGAATTGTGGTATATTTATATAATAAAATGTGTGATCCATCGCTGTACTCAAAATTATGGTGTGCTTATTAGTGATTCAATTATTATGTTCATGAAACAATAAACAAATAGTTTTGCTGTTGTTACACTATATACACAGGTTATATATAAGTATCTGCATGTTTTGTTCACCATAACGAAGTACTAAGTTGGTCTTGAGTCAAAAAGCAACGAGGAGTGACCGCCAAACCAGCAAGCCACTCGCTGCCACTCCCTCCCTCAACACCACCTCACTCGCCCTCATTCTCCTCCCACATTACTGTTTTTGCATTTATCCAATATACACAGACGTTATATATACGTATTTACATGTTTTGTTCACCATAACTGTACATCTAAGCTTGTATGGTGAGTAAAGGCACAAAGACATAGCAACTCACACAGTCAGCTGATCGGCGGCCACCCTCAAGGCCAGACGCACTAATATTTCTCCTCCAACAATATTGTTTGTGGTGTTATTATGCTATATACACACATTATATATAAGTATCTACCTGTTTTATTCACCATACCTGTACAAATAAGCTGGTATGGTGCCCAAAGACCATAGTGGCCATCAGTAAACAACATGCCAAGTCATGCAGACGACGCTCCTCCCTCACCAAAATGGCGGCTCCCAACCTACTCCTCTCGCTGTTATCTCACACTATACACACGTTATATATAAGTATCTACATTTGTGTTCACCATAGTGAACCACTAAGCTGGTATGGTGAGTGCAGTCAATAAATGGTGGCCACACACAGTCAGAAGACGACGCCCACAACCCTCCCTCCACACCTTTACTTCTCCCTCCATCGAGCACAGCACTAAATATCACCACAATCATGCTGTTATCAGAATCCTGGTCAGTTTTATCACAGTCAGGGGTTTCAGTAATACTATCACTGCTAAATAATAGCAGTATCACTTATATTATGGCATTTGTAGGCAATGCTGTGGTCACAAGCTGAACAGCGGTGCTGTGAGCTCGTGCTGCATGCGCCAGCCTTGGTGGCATGCTCAATACTGAAACTCTAACACCCAAGAATGTTGGCCTGGATTTTTTTTCTAGGTGGCATCTGGCAACTATCGGTTGTGGCTGTACTATAGTTGCCCCTATCCAAGGAGGGGCGTTTAAATTATAGCGCTAGACACGAAATCATATATAATGATGTGCGCGGTTTCGGTTGTCACTGATATCATTTATATATGATATGGGCGGTTTGAGGATTAAACCACTCGACAAATATTACTCGACATATCCACGCACTTGGCTGGTCCTTATAAATCACAGGGAGGCACCTGGCTGACTTTAAAGCCCTGGGATTTTTACAAATTCCAATCACAACTAATTTTAACTTGTGCGTGCCAGCTGCATTTGCACAGCACAACAAAGAAATTTTCTGTTTATAACCACCTGAAGGATCGTCCTCACCACTATGAGCCATCGTGTCTGTAGATAGCATACGCCAGTACAAACCTGTCTCATCAGCATTATAAATTTGCTCTGGAGATAAATTCTGTTCCTGTACCATCTCCGCAAATTTACTTACATACTAATTAGCACCAACAATATCAGCAGATTGTCTTTCACCTTGCACTTTAACACTTAACATGCTAGGGGTATAATATCCTTTGTTCCCCACAGGCGCATGTAATTTTGAAAAAAAAAAAAAAAATCTTCCTATTCTGTTAATTTGTGTTCACTGATCAGGGAAAAATAATAAAAAAATCGTAAGTGACATATATTGCCCGCTATAGGGCGGGGAAGTCTGGCAAAAACAGGCGCTGACTCAGCGTGCGTCCCAGGCGGTCTGTTGATCGCCAGCTGTCAGGCCGGAGTTGCCACAAAGAGATAATTACCTAATTATTTCAATGTCTCTGATAGATTTTTCGTAGTTTTTTGCTGTAATATTATTCAATAGTGTGTAATGTGATATATTTATATAATAAAATGAGTGAATCATCGCTGTACTCAAAAATATGGTGTGCATATTGTTGATTCAATTATGTTCATCAAACAGTGAACAAATACTTTGTCGGTTGTTCCACTATATACACAAGTTATATATAAGTATCTGCATGTTTTGTTCACCATAACGAACCACTAAGTTGCTATTATGAGTTAAAAAGTAACGAGGAGTGACCGCCGTGTACCAGCCAGCCACTCACGCCCTCCCTCAAGTCATCTGACTCGCCCACATTCTCCTCCCACAATACTGTTTTTTGCTTTTATTCACTATTTATAGACGCTATATATATAAGTATCTACATTCGTGTTCACCATAACGAACCACTAAGTTGGTATGCTGAGTGGCAGTGGCAGTGGCAGCCAGTGGCTGCCACTGGTTGATACCTGGTTGATGGGTTCTGGGAGTTCTTCTACTCCCCAAGCCCGGCCCGAGGCCAGGCTCGACTTGTGAGAGCTTGGTCCACCAGACTGTTACTTGGAGTGGCCCGCAGGGCCACATACCCACCACAGCCCGGCTGGTCCGGAACTTCTCTTAGAAAACAATCCAGTTTTCTCTTGAAGATGTCCACGATTGTTCCGGCTATATTTCTTATAGTCGCTGGGAGGACGTTGAACAACCGCGGACCTCTGATGTTTATAAAGTGTTCTCTGATTGTGCCTATTGCACCTCTGCCCTTCACTGGATCAATCTTGCATTTTCTTCCATATTGTTCACTCCAGTACACTCCACTCCCTCCCTCCCTAACCGCACCTGACTTGCCACCATTCTCCACCCACCATACTGTTTTTGCTTTTATATACAGACGTTATATATAAGTATTTACATGTTTTGTTCACCATAACTGTACATCTAAGCTTGTATGGTGAGTAAAGGCACAAAGACGTAGGACCTCACACAGTCAGCTGATGGCTGCCGCCCTCAAGGCCAGATGCACTAATATTTCCCCTACAACAATACTGTTTGTGGTGTTATTACGCTATATACACACATTATATATAAATATCTGCCTGTTTTATTCACCATACTTGTACAAGTAAACTGGTATGGCAACCCGTCCTCTTAAAAAGAACGTCACTTTTGGTTCGTTTGCGTGATACGGCCAAATTTCGACGTACAGTAATTTGAAATGAAATCGACTCACAAAAGTGACGTTCTGTTCCGTTTTCTATTTGAGTCGTCCGGCGTACGCGCAGAGGTTCTGAGAGGACACTTTAAATTAACGTTTTTCATAACGTTTTGAAACTTTAAGAGAATTTCCTGCCCACCTAACCTATCAGAGGACCCTTAACTTACTGTTGTTGAAAAAAAAATCCCAAATTTATTTTCATATTTTTTTCATTTTCAAATTACGTCCAAATTCGGCCATACGAGCAAACGGCCAAATGCGACGTTCTTTTTAAGAGGACAGGTTGGGTATGGTGCCCAAAGACCATCGTGGTAACCAGTAAACATGATAAATCGTGCAGACGACTCCACCGCCCTCACCAAAATGGTGGCTCCCAACCTACTCCTCTTGCTGTTTGTACCCTCTATACACACACGTTATATATAAGTATCCACATTTGTGTTCACCATAGCGAACCACTAAGCTGGTATGGTGAGTGCAGTCAATAAAAGGTGGCCACACACAGTCAGAAGACATCGCCACCACCTCCCTCCCACAGCATTACTCCTCCCTAATTGGCGCACAGCGCTAAATATCACCACAATCCTGCTATTATCAGAACCCTGGTCAGTTTTATCATAGTCAGGGGTCTTCTGTAATAATATCATTGCTACATAATAGCATGAACAAGTATATTATGGCATTTTTTAGGCGATGCTGTGGTCACAAGCTGAACAGCAGTGCTGTGAACTCATGCTGCGTGCATCAGGCTTGGTAGCTCACTCAATACTGAGGCCCCTAACACCCAGAATTTGGCCCACGATTTTTTTTTTAAATAGCGTCTGTTTACAAGAGCCCTGATGAAGGTGTGGTGAACCCCATGTATCCGCGGGCCGTTTAAATCTTGCGTAGTACTCCAACACGTCATATGACGTGATGCGCAAAATATAGCAAGTTACTCAACACGTCATATGAAGTGTTGCGCAGTTTAAGGGTTAATGAACTTAATTCCATGATGGTTTTAAAGCTTCTGAGCCAACCATCACTGTATACACACTTTTGAGTAATTTTCATTGCTCAGTGAAATTCACGCACCTTTTCCATGAGCAGCCAGCCTGCCACTGGCTTCTTCGTCACCTCATGTCTCAGTTTGTACCACTCCCACACTGTATTATCAACACTCTCCACCTTTGTTTCTACCTTTCTATATCGTATTGCCTTATCACTTTCACTTCTAGAGAAATAGCAAAAAATGATAAGTTTAGCCTTAAGAAGATCAAAACAGTACTTTTACTAATTACATATTCAGCGCACACGACACTTCTCGGGACACCACTGTACACCTTAATTATTTCAACTTTCTTCTCAAATGTCGTCACTGACCACTTTCTTTTACATAACCTGCTTGTGGATACTTTCACTGACACAATGCGTGCATTTGGAGTCGACATGGTGCACGGATGTTCCTTGATTGTGCTGATATGTAAAACAAAGTCACGGAATGAACACTCCAGTCTCGTGACAAATTCAAATAATGGGAACAATAGACTGTGAATCTGTGACGTCACAGAGTAGCAGGCATCAGATTGGTGGCGCCCGAACTGGTCAGTGAGCAAACTAAACCATCTCCCACCACCCACCCACCACCACGGGCTGGCGCGATGCTTGCAGACCGCTTCTTCACCCGAACTTGGTTCATGTAGGGTAATCCCAACCCCGGCCGGCGTGAAGCTTGGCGGACTATTTCCTACCCGAACTTAGTTCATGTAGCGTGACTCCCCAACCCCAATCGGGAAACTGGAAGTTTCGGATAACTAAAGTTCGGGAACCAAGTGGTGCTCTGTAGCAGATATCTATCATATTACAGTATATTTTTGGTTTTATTTAATTTAGTTTAATTAGGATAATAGTTATTAAAACACCAGTTTTAGAAATGATTTATTAATCTGAAACGTTCATAGTCATGGTCACTGAACTATGACGACACAGACGAAAGTGAGTGAAACCTCACTGTAAAGTGAGGTTTACAGTACATTATATCCTTATTTGTCCACCCTCACTCGTCTTGTTTCATCACAGAAAATGTATATAAGAAGATTTCAATACATTAGCTAGCTATTCACGCTTCAGCCTATAAATTAATTTACAAAGATACGTGTGCCACAAATCAGTGAACGAAAATCATTGAAACTCAGTCGTTCACTTGTGTGGACCACTCTGGCTGGTGTTTGGTTAATATGCATCACTTCTTGTATGGACCATTCTGGCTGGTGTTTGGTTCATATGGTTCACTTGTTGTGTGGTCTACTTGTGTGATCCAACTTGTCTTATGAAGGAATTATTAATTGTAATGTGATAGAATGAGACAGTTTTCCACCACTCTGTGAACTCTGTCCCAACATCGTAAGCTTGTGGTCCACTTGTGTGATCCAACTTGTCATGTGAAGGAATTATTAATTGTAACCTGTGGTGGAATGGGAAAGTTTTCCACCACTCTGTGAACTCTGTTCCAACATTGTAAGCTTGTGGACCACTTGTGCGGTCCACTTGTGTGGTCCACTTGTGTGATCGAACTTGTCATATGAGCGAATTATTAATTGTAATCTGTGATAGAATGGGAAAGTTTTCCACCAGTCTGTGAACTCTGTCTGGACATCGTAAGCAAATCCGAACATCCCCCGCTTCGGCAAACCATTGTTTGTCGAACTGGGTGAGTAAATCCGGCCTGAAAAAGTTGCGAACTACCGGGGTTCGTTGAATTGAGGTTGTACTGTAATGAAACGGCCTTTTTTGGGTGAGACCCCAGAGGCTCCCCGGCATCCCTCTTTCTCTCCGGTCTGTAGTGTTTTTGCATGATTTTGACATCCAGCCTAAGAACTGCCAGTTGCATCGCCGGCACGAAGATCTGGGGCTCCCCCTTCCTCCTCCTGGGGGGGGGGGAAGGGGGGTTGCGCAGACGTTGGCACGGTGACATGACGACGTCGTGCTAGTTTTCATTTGGAGAGTTCTGTCTTTGGCTTTAGGTAGAAATATTTTCTCTAGAATAGTGGGTTTGTTTTGGGGCGCCTATCTTTCTGGGTGCCAGACCCCAGTCGATGGCAGACATAGAATGCTCCCAACCACACGGGGATTTCTATCTCCTATCTCCTTGTGCCTCTCTGAAGGGGGGCCAAGTTCTGGCTCGTGGTCCCTGGTAGGCAAGAACTCCATGCACTTTGATGACAGAAAGCTAATACTGTCTCCACTCGATTATCCGGACTATATGGGAAGGACCCCCAGCTGGATAATCACATGTTCCGGATAATGGTACTTTTTCATCTGAGTCCAAAAGGGACCATTTCCAACTATTTTTATACTACAAACAACATAATTTGAATTGCCTTGCCACATATAATTATTAAATATTCATCTAGAAACCTCACCGGGGTTTACCTCAACTTACCTCAACCTCAACTTACCTTGTTGTTGTTCGTCTTCTTGATTGATGCCACACATCTTGAAGTTAAGAATTCTTGATAATTTACGTAACCTATACTAACACAACACTAAAATGAACACTTAAATTACTGTACAGTTCATTAAGCTAAGTTAGTTTTGACTGCCAGCTGCTGAAGCCTCACATGTTGAAGGCCCTTGGCTTGCCTGTGATGCCTCACTTGTCTTGCCTATGACGCCTCACTTGTCTTGCCTGTGACGCCTCACTTGGCTTGCCTGTGATGCCTCACTTGTCTTGCCTGTGACGCCTCACTTGGCTTGCCTGTGACGCCTCACTTGGCTTGCCTGTGATGCCTCACTTGTCTTGCCTGTGACGCCTCACTTGTCTTGCCTGTGACGCCTCACTTGGCTTGCCTGTGACGCCTCGCTTGGCTTGCCTGTGACGCCACGCTTGGCTTGCCTGTGACGCCTCGCTTGGCTTGCCTGTGACGCCTTGCTTGGCTTGCCTGTGACGTCTCACTTGGCTTGCCTGTGACGTCTCACTTGGCTTGCTTGTAACGCCTCACTTGGCTTGCCTGTGACGCCTCACTTGGCTTGCCTTGCCTGTGACGCCTCGCTTGGCTTGCCTGTGACGCCTCACTTGGCTTGCCTGTGACGTCTCACTTGGCTTGCCTGTAACGCCTCACTTGGCTTGCCTGTGATGCTTCACTTGGTGAAGGCGCTTGGCTTGCCTGTGATGCCTCACTTGGCTTGCCTGTGACGCCTCACTTGGCTTGCCTGTGACGCCTCACTTGGCTTGCCTGTGACGCCTCACTTGGCTTGCCTGTGACGCCTCACTTGGCTTGCCTGTGACGCCTCACTTGGCTTGCCTGTGACGCCTCACTTGGCTTGCCTGTGACGCCTCACTTGGCTTGCCTGTGACGCCTCACTTGGCTTGCCTGTGACGCCTCACTTGGCTTGCCTGTGATGCCTCACTTGGCTTGCCTGTGACGCCTCACTTGGCTTGCCTGTGACGCCTCACTTGTTGAAGGCGCTTGGCTTGATTTTCTTACCATATAAGAATCAATTTTTGCTTGCCTTCTGTGTTCATTGGCCTGTTGTATGATCAGCTCTTTGGCTCGCCTCAGGCTTCACTTCACTTGAAGTCGACCGGCCATTTTCACAAAGTTGTATAACACGTAACTTGTCTTTAATTGTTAGGACAACCTTCATCCTCTTAAACATCCAGAACGATTGATGCTGCTACCAGACATAGTCTTGGCCAAAAATGTTCAAAGTTACTATGAAAATAAAAAGTTATTTAAAAAAAATATTTCACTAATGGCACAGCACTATGGTATAACATGATTGGCGGGAGCCGGTCGCCAAGCGAACAGCACGGTGGACTTGTGACCCTGTGGTCCTGGGTTCGATCCCACGTGCCGGCGAGAAACAATGGGCAGAGTTTCTTTCACCCTATGCCCCTGTTACCTAGCAGTAAAATAGGTACCTGGGTTTAGTCAGCTGTCACGGGCTGCTTCCTGGGGTGGAGGCCTGGTCGAGGACCGGGCCGCGGGGACACTAAAAAGCCCCAAATCATCTCAAGATAATCTCAAGATAATCTCAAGAGCACATGGGTTGACCAGGATTGGACACGTCCACTTGTAATTACCTAACTGTAATTACCTAAGTGTAGTTACAGGATGAGAGCTACACTCGTGGTGTCCAGTCTTCCCAGCACTCTTTGTCATATAACGCTTTGAAACTACTGACGATCTTGGCCTCCACCACCTTCTTACCTAACTTGTTCCAACCGTCTACCACTCTGTTTGCGAAAGTGAATTTTCTTTATATTTCCGGCATCTGTGTTTAGCTAGTTTAAATCTATGACCTCTTGTTCTTAAAGTTCCAGGTCTCAGGAAATCTTCCCTATCGATTTTATCAATTCCTGTTACTATTTTGTATGCAGTGATCATATCACCTCTTTTTCTTCTGTTTTCTAGTTTTTGCATATTTAATGCCTCTAACCTCTCCTCGTAGCTCTTGCCCTTCAGTTCTGGGAGCCACTTAGTAGCATGTCTTTGCACCTTTTCCAGTTTGTTGATGTGCTTCTTAACACTTTCGCTCGGCGAGAACTCGGCATTGAGTCCTCCGTAAAACAGGGGCAAGTCCGGCGAGGACTCAGCATTGAGTCCTCCGTGCGGCAACTTTAGTGGCGTTTTTCGGGACGGTCTTGCTGTGGCTTTGGACATTATATGCATATACTCTTGTAGGGAATTTCATTGTGAATACATTGATACCCAATGAAAGTCCTAGGACCAGAATTGATGTAACAAAGTTGAAAACAGAATACCCATTTTATTGCTCTTTATTAGCGCTCAAGGGGGTAACGCTCTATCACTTTCCGTGCTTGTTGTGGATGGTACGCAGGGCTTTTGACTTTATATTTGCATGCTCATGTAGGGAATTCTATTGCGAACACAATGATACCAAAATGAAAGACTTAAGACGAGAATTGAGATGTCCAAAGTGAAGAGTGTACACATTTTATTGCTCTGGCTCGCTCCCGGTAACACGCTCTCACTTTCTAACTTTCTCGCCGGACTTTTGGCTTTATATGCATTTATGTTGTAGAGAATTCTATTGCGAACACATTGATACCAAATTGAAAACCCTAGGATGAGAATTGAGATGACAAAGTTCAAAAGAATATATACTTTTCAGAATGAGAAGCGCCTTGGGTGGCGCAGCGCTCTCTTTCTTGTAACCGCAACCTGTTTTCATCATGTCGGCGGGTGGAGATAGCTGCTGTTTTTTATATTATATGCTTATAGGCCTGTTGGGAATTCTATTGCGAACACATTGATACAAAATGAAAGACCTAGGACGAGAATTGAGTTGACAAAACTGAAAAGAGTGTAAACATTTATCACTCTTGTGCGCTCCCGGTAACTTTCTCTCACTTCTCTGTTAGTTGAGGATGGTATGCAGGGCTTTTGGAGTTTATTGCATTTAGTCCTGTAGAGAATTC
>WNGS01143594.1:0-13272 GCA_020271785.1 Procambarus virginalis
AAATTAGTGCTATTCTGGACTATCCAGTGCTCAGGTCTAAAAAGGACATTCAACGATTTATCGGTATGTGTGCGTACTACCGACGCTTTTGTCAGAACTTTTCCAGTGTGGCCACTCCTCTCACAGATTTGTTGCGGAAGGCCGTTAAATTTAAGTGGTCATCGGACTGTGCAGAGGCATTTAAAAACTTGAAATTGATCTTAGCTTCCGCCCCTGTGCTTGCTAGTCCAAGGTTCGACCGTCCGTTTAAAATTCATGTTGACGCGTCTGACTCGGGTGCTGGTGCAGTGTTGTTGCAAACTGGGGATGATAAAGTGGAACACCCAGTATATTATTACTCTGTGAAATTTGACAAGGCGCAGCGCAATTATTCGGTGATAGAAAAAGAGGCGTTGGCGCTTGTGCTAACTTGCAAAAAGTTCGAAGTGTACCTCACAGGTAATATAGTGGAAGTGTACACGGACCATAACCCATTAGTTTTCATGAATCAGATGAAGCAGAAAAATAAGCGCATCCTCAGGTGGGCATTGTACCTACAGGACTTTAATCTATCTATTATCCACCTACCGGGCCGGCTCAACGTGATAGCCGACGCTCTGTCCCGCTTGCCTGAGTAACATTCATCTGAGCCGCAGGAAGCCATACCAGATGTCATGCTTTAGTTATTTTTTTTTAGGTTCTCCTGTGACATTAAATATCCCGTGTCCAATTTATTTACTTCCTTTTGTTTTTTTTGTTCTGTTTTTTGTGTATGTTTTTTTTTCTTTCAGAGAATTCACTTGTAATTTTTTTTTGACAGAAATTGTTGTTTGGTTGATTTTCTATTATGTCATGGATGTCCATTTTATTCTGTATACTCTTACAAAAAAATATGACTACTATTCTAGTAGTCACATTTTTTTTTTCTCTGAAGGGGGAGGAGTGTTACGACTCTGGGTTCTTTAGATGGAAACCAGAGGTCAAAATTGAGCTTAGTAACGACAATATGGCAGGGCACGCATAGAGAGATGTAGCTGTTTGTAATCATCCCTGCCAGAAGTACGACTATTCGTGTAGCTCACAAAGCATTTAGACTCTTAAACTTGTTGTGGATTAAGTAACATTGTTATAAGTTTAACTACCCGTAGAATGAGGAAAGTAGCAATATGAGGCATAAGGGGAAGATGTTTTAATGTGTATAGCTGTATGATCAATTGGGCTCTTCCCGGCACCACTCACGCATGCTGCTGGGACGGTCTTCTCTCTGCTGGCGGCTGTGTTGTTCGGACGTGCTCTCCTCCTTCCTCTTACTTCCTCTGGATTCTCTATTTTCTGTGACTTAGTTGGTTAAGGACTCCATTACTCAGTTTGTATATGTCTGGCATACCTATCGTTATATGTGTAGAGTAGTATACCTGGGGTGTAGTAAGTATATTTAAGTTGTTGTACCTGTTATGCTAACTGGGGTCCCAGTGTACCACGTGGTCCCCTACCCTAGGCTGAATCGAGTGTGTTATAGTAGAGCTTTACCCTAGCTTGTTACCAGTGTAAACCTTGTATCCTGCCTACGTGGACCAAGGCTTTTAACGTAAGATTGTGTGGTAAAGTTAGTATTAAATTGTTATTGGTGAGATTGTGTATGGGGGGTGTTAAGGGTTAATAAATAAGTAAGGTTGAACAGAGTATCCCTTATTCCTGTGTGGGAGTTCAATAATCATTTCCTAGACTAACCAGGTTTAGTAGCAAGCATTTATTCTTGTGGATATTTTACTTTGGGGGCCGGGCCTTTTGTTCTCCCATATCTTGATACCTCTAGTCTACTTACCCTTACCCCTTAATAGTACCAAGTTCCCCATAGCAAGCCCACCATTGTTCATAACAACTTGGCTTAGAACGTCCATACAAGAGGACTACTGGAAAGACTTTCAAAGGTTTAATATTCATTACTGCACAGAGAACTGGCCACAAAGCATCATTTTTGCTTCTAAATATAGGAAGGCCATCAATGTTACATGACAATAATAATTGTCTTAGTCCTTTTACAGTTGCTTTTGGATATCTACTTATGTTTTTTAACAGTTCCTCTTTTAACCCAAAGTAAACATATTTCATTCCAGATTTTTGCTCAGTTTCTATGTACCTTTCAGAACTGATTAGTGTCCGAGCTGTTTTTGGTAAATAGTCAATTCCCATTTGCCTCAAAATTTTTAATAATTCATCAACAGCATTGTGTGTAACACCATTCTTGTTTACCCACTGAATTAATAAATTCTGTGGGTAAACATGATTATCATGGTCATCATTCTCCTCCTCACTTTGAGAATTAGATAATACATCATGCATATCAGTAAGATTCATGTGTAGATCATCAATTTCAGAGCCTAATCCATACTCTTGATTTGACTCGGCTTCAAAAGAACTAATGTCATTGTCTGATAACTCAATCTCTGAACTTGATGCTGCCTCAGTAAGATTAATGGGTTCACTAGTGTGCACAGCTGTATTTGGATGCATTTTGTGTATACGTTTTAGCCTTCTTGATACTTGCATCCATCTGTTGTTGTATTGGAGTCGCTTTTTTCGCTTATACTCATACATTGTTAAAGAGTGTCAAATTTCTACATTAGACTACCATATTAGCTATATTATTGTTAATAATGTATTGACAGATGCAATATGTATTAAAATTCTAAAAATAAGTCATGCATAATATACAATTTGTGGGAAACTGTCTGCTGAGAAAAGCTGGTGTGGGGGTTGTCACAAGAGTGAGTTATAATCAAAGCTGGTGCATATAACATACTTGTCAAGCACATGCAAAAGTGAACACTTCCAGATTTGGAGACATGCAGAAATGCAACATGTAGAAATAGAGGCATGCCAAAACAAAGACATGCCAAAACAAAGACATGCCAAAACAAAGACATGCCAAAACAAAGACATGCATAAATTCAAATTCTTATGTAAATAATATCTAGTGATTATTATATAAATTATTCCATCAGTACTAGATCAAATATTCACAAAAAAAGAAGATATATTTGATATTCAATACCATCCTCCCTTTGCAAAGAGTAATCATGTCCTGTTGGACATTAATTATATGTTAAGATATAATCTAAAAGAAAATAGGGACATTGAAAAGGTTGTTAAACTCTATTTCAATAAAGGACACTATAAGGAACCTCGAAGGAGTACCCTTTATTACAAGTGTAAGTGAAAGTATTGGAAAAAATAATTAAAGCTAAATGTGAAGAACACCTGGAGACAAATGATATATCAGACTGGCAGTACTGTCTTCGATCTGGAAGGTCCAGAGTAATGAATTTACTCAGTTTCAATGATCAAGCCACAGAGATCTATAAAGAATTCTGATCAAGAAAGAGATCTAGAGGTGGTTTTAGATGGAAAACTATTACCTTAGGATCATATTAAGAACTTTGTGCGAGGGGCCTATGCTACACTTGCTTACATTTACAATTGCTTTTAAATACATAGGTCAAATACTAAAGAAATTGTTTAAAACTTTTGTTAGACCAAAGCTGGAATATGCAGCGGTTGTATGCTGCCCATATCTAAAGAATCACATCAACAAGCTGGAAAAGGTATAGACATGCCACTAAATGGCTCCCAGGTTAGAGGCATAAAATGCCAAAACTAGATGGTAGAATAAAAAGAAGATATTGTAAAAGGTAACCAAACAAAGATGCCGCAGAAATATTAGAAAATTAACTTTCTCAAGCAGCGTGGTAGACACGGTTGGAACAAGTTAGGTGAGAGGGTGGTGGAGGCCAAAACCATAAGTAGTTTCAAAGCATTATATGACAGTGCTGGGATAGGACACCACAAGCGTAGCCACAAATAATAGAATTTGGCGGTTCATATCACATTTTTCAAAATTAGAGATAAGGATGGTAATAAAGTTCAATGTAAAAACACCTATTATTAATGAATTTGTGAGAACTTCATATAAAATTAAGAACTGAGCAAAGTATAGTACTATAGAAATAAAAACAAAAAGGGTGCATGTTTTTCTTCACATTACCTTTCTGTAGATTTTTTCCTTTGTTACTACGTGAATGATCCGGTTCAGTAGTGTTGCAGTAGTTGCAGTTGTTGTTGTAGTCCTTAGCGTAAATATCAGCAGTTGTGGTAAATATCAGTGTTGTGGTACCTGCAGTTTGAAAAGTTCCAGGAGAGCAGCCCAGAGTGTCCCCAAGGGAAGCCCTCCCATAAAAATTGATTAATAATGATAAAGTGACTTAAGTTTACTTATTAAAGACTTAATAAAGTTTTGGAGCTCTGAAGTCACAGGATTGTGCATTCTGATGGGCTTTTTGGGTGTACTGAGTGTTTTGAAAAGAATCAAAGTACAAAACAATGTTAAGAGTCACATGCTAATACATTCAGGCAATAAACCTCATTAATGTCTAAAGTGTGGAAAAAGATTCAGTCAACCTGCTCATATGAAGGTTCACATGATGGTGCATTTGGGGTTTAAACTGTATGAGTATCCAGAATGTGGGAAAAGATTTAGTAAACTTTCTCATGTGAAGACTCACATGGTCGTGTTTACAGATGACAAACTTTATGAATGTCCAGAGCGTGGGAATGGATTTTTTATGATTTTATTATTTCATTATTTTTTTTAATTTTCTTACAATATAATAATATTTTCTTACATATATACATACAGAGAGAGAGAGCGAGAGCGAGAGCGAGAGCGAGAGAGCGAGAGCGAGAGAGAGAGAGAGAGAGATATATGGAGAGAGAGAGAGATATATGGAGAGACACACATCCAGACAGACAGATACACACACACACAGCAATGATCACAATGGTAAAAATGTTTGGATTTGGTACATAAAGATTGGGAGATTGGGTAGCAATAGATACAGTGGAATTTTAAAGCAACAAGGTTTTTTAGTTCATTATTAACAACATTATTTAGTGTATGTGGGTTGGGGTTAGAGTAGATGAGGGTAGTATGGGTAATATCATCAGCAAACAATATAGGTTTCAGAATGTTAGAGACATTAGGCAGATCATTGATGTATATAAGAAATAGGAGGTGTCCCAAGAAGCTGCCCTGTGGCACTCCAACAGTTATTGAATAATGATTCATAATTAATTTTTTTTTTGTGTCCCTGCGGCCTGATCCTCGACCAGGCCTCCACCCCCAGGAAGCATCCCGTAACAACTGACTCACACCCAGGTACCTATTTTGCTGCTAGGTAACAGGGACATAGGGTGAAAGAAACTCTGCCCATTGTTTCTCGCCGGAGCCTGGGATCGAATCTAGGACCACAGGATCACAAGTCCAGTTCGGCATAGTAGGCCGAGAAGTGCGTTCTGTCTACTAGGTACTACATATACACATTATATATATATATATATATATATATATATATATATATATATATATATATATATATATATATATATATATATATATGGTATCGGGGCGGGCGGACGCGTGGAGGGAGGCTCTGTTGTTTACTGAGCCATACCTAGTGACATCCTGGAGCCACCGAGCCTAGCCTTCACAAGGTGCTGTGTGAATATCCTGGGAAGGTGCAGGAGTGGACGGCACGTGCCCAGAGTGGACCATCTCAACAAAAATGGATCAAAACAGGTGAATTTACAGTGTGGAATATAAGGGCAGTGAGGGCCACGGCGGCGCCCGGTAGGCCTCCCACAGTGAAGGTGTGAGGGGAGGGGGTGTTGTTGTGCGGTGCGGCGAGGGGGGGTCATCCATGTGCCACCCAGTGATTATATAAATATGTTTGGAAAAGAAAAACAGAAATTAGCAATCATGTTTAGTGTTAATGGAGCTCACAGTGTGTCAGTCTACAAGTGTATGATTCATTCACCATTGTGCAGTGATATACAAGTAAATTGTACCAGTGTTTAAGTGTCACCCAGACCCCCCCCCTCTCCCCTCAAGGCGAGCGGTGTCCGGTCAACCCACACCCCCTCCCCGCGAGCCGGCCTCACCGCACACTGTACCTCCTGCCATCCCACCCCACCCACCCTGCGGCTGGGCGTCTCCCACCCACCTATTCACCGCCCACACAGTGCCTGTTGCAGAGATGTGTCACCCTCCATGCACCCAGATATGGCACAGGTCACAGCAAGCATTCAGGTTCTTCCCAAAAGGGAGGGAGACACAAGTACCCACATGAGTGGTGAGTGCGAGGGACAGCTAACTACCCCTGCCGCCACCACCTGCGTCCACCCTCCCTCGCCGCGCCTATGTCACAGCCCGCCCGGGGGACGGAGGGGACTCCCCCAACTAACCAGGAACCCCTCAGCCAAGAACACGGTCCTGGGAACAATGTACCCAGAGGCGCACCCAGAGGGGGACCCAGACCCAGAGGAACGTGTCGGGTTTGTGAGGAAGCTCACAGCCTTAGAAAAGATGGAACCCTACGTCAGCACAACGGCTGTGAGGGTTCATGGACGTTACCTGTAGAGAGGGAAGGCCCACAGGCCCCCCGGCACCCCCACACATCCCAGCAAACTTCACGTCATCAGATGACCTCCTGGGGGCCATCAAAGCATCCACCACCAGAACTCTTCCCCACATTCCTAAAGCTGCGCGCCCATTCGCAGCAGGGAAATATACAGACCTTCTAAGGAAAGTGAATGAACGGTCTGAAAATCTTAATGCTGCAGCCACCATCAAAGCATGGCATAATTTGCTCCTGTTTGGCAATATTTGCTTAGGCGTACCTGCAAGAGGAGGCAAGTCACTAGCCTCATCAGTCACTAGGGCAATAAATAATTTCCCCAGAGCTGACAACTTGATCCCCATCCCTCCTCAACGCAAAAACCGTCGTGGAAGACCCAAGAGTTCCAATGATAATTTTAAGCTTGGAACACAAGTGACCAAGAAAATTGAAGAGGGCAACACAGTAGGGGCAATTAGGTTACTTACCAGTGAAGAAACAATCGCCCCTAGAGATACAGCAACTGCCGACTCACTGAGAGAGAAGCACCCTCCCAGAGTACCATGGGAACCCACTGCTCGGGACACAAATGCCCAGACATGGGACCTCTATTCCTCCAAGCATCAGAGGTATACAAAGCCATCATGTCATTTCCACCAGGCTCAGCAGGGGGATACACTGGAGTAAGACCTCAGCACCTCAAGGAGATGACAAACCCAGTTCTCGGCGAAGTTGCCGAGACACTGCTGTCAGAGATCACGAAGTTTGTCAACGACTGTCTCTCCGGGTTGATCCCAGATACAATTAAACCGTTCTTCTTCGGAGCATCCCTTTGTGCCTTAAGAAGAAGGATGGTGGAGTCAGACCCATTGCCGTGGGCAACACACTTCGGCGCCTTGTTGCTAGGGCAGCTGTCAGAAAAATCAGCATAGACGCTGCAACGATGCTTCGACCCCATCAACTAGGTTTTGGTGTCCCCCATGGCTGTGAAGCAGCAGCTCATGCAGCACGAGCCTATATCAAGGACCTCCCAGTGAATAAGGCATTAATTAAATTAGACTTTAAAAATGCCTTCAACCAGGTAAAAAGGGATGTGGTACTGGAAGCAGTTCGAACCAGCTTTCCTTGTCTACTTCCTTTCGTTTCAGCAGGGTACAGTAGGAATCGACACTGTTGTTTGGGGAACATGAAGTTGTTTCCGCAGAAGGTGTCCAGCAGGGAGACCCACTTGCCCCTTTTCTTTTCTGCATGGCAGAAAGGCCCTTACGAACGCTTCTTGGCATCAGACCAATAATAAAAATTATTTTGTAGAATTGATATTTCCGTTATCACCGGCAGTGAAGAAAACATAAGAAATATTGAAATTATTCGAGTTAGAATTATTAATCTTACCTTTTCGGTCATATTCAACAACATATGTTTACAAGATAGACTGGTACCAAAATATACTAATATTCTCTGTATACAATCTTCATTGTGTATACAATCTTCACTGTGTATACAATCTTCACTGTGTATACAATCTTCACTGTGTATACAATCTTCACTGTGTACACAATCTTCACTGTGTATACAATCTTCACTCTGTACACAATCTCACTGTGTATACAATCTTCACTGTGTATACAATCTTCACTGTGTATACAATCTTCACTGTGTACACAATCTCCACTGTGTATACAATCTTCACTGTGTATACAATCTTCACTGTGTATACAATCTTCACTGTGTATACAATCTTCACTGTGTATACAATCTTCACTGTATATACAATCTTCACTGTGTACACAATCTTCACTGTGTATACAATCTTCACTGTGTATACAATCTTCACTGTGTATACAATCTTCACTGTGTATACAATCTTCACTGTGTATACAATCTTCACTGTGTATACAATCTTCACTGTGTACACAATCTTCACTGTGTATACAATCTTCATTGTGTACACAATCTTCACTGTGTATACAATCTTCACTGTGCACAATCTCCACTGTGTATACAATCTCCACTGTGTATACAATCTTCACTCTGTACACATATCCACTGTGTATACACAATCTCCACTGTGTATACACAATCTCCACTGTGTATACAATCTTCACTGTATACACAATCTCCATTGTGTATACAATCTCCACTGTGTATACAATCTTCACTCTGTACACAATCTCCACTGTGTATACTATCTCCACTGTGTATACAATCTTCACTGTATACACATCTCCACTGTGTATACAATATTCTCTGTGTATACTATTTTCTTCTTTCTTCTTTTCTTGTTGTTTTGTATCAAAACTCCCGTCATATATCACATAAGATGCCCTGAAAATGTTCTGGAGTTGTGGAGAACTAATATTTCTTAAATCACTAAATGTAGGCCTACGCTTAGGCCTACCCTGATATGCCTGTAACTGTTTAATGCCTAACGCATTTACCCTACATATTTGGATGAGACTAACCCTAGCTATTTGGCCACAAAATTTTAACAGACAGACAGACAAACATTTTCTCATATTATAGATTTGGTCAAATAAACACCAATTATATTTTCTTAAATAATAATGAATAATAATAACTAAGGATATTCATAATAAATATAAATGAAAGAGCAGTGGGTGTCCATTCCTAACCCCCAGACAGCAGGGGGTGTCCATTCCTAACACCCAGACAGCAGGGGGTGTCCACTCCTAACACCCAGACAGCAGGGGGGTGTCCACTCCTAACCCCCAGACAGCAAGGGGTGTCCACTCCTAACACCCAGACAGCAGGGGGGTGTCCACTCCTAACCCCAGACAGCAGGGGGTGTCCACTCCTAACCCCAGACAGCAGGGGGTGTCCACTCCTAACACCCAGACAGCAGGGGGTGTCCACTCCTAACCCCCAGACAGCAGGGGGTGTCCACTCCTAACCCCCAGACAGCAGGGGGTGTCCACTCCTAACCCCCAGACAGCAGGGGGTCCACTCCTAACACCCAGACAGCAGTGGGTGTCCACTCCTAACCCCCAGACAGCAGGGGGTGTCCACTCCTAACCCAGACAGCAGGGGGTTTCCACTCCTAACCCCCAGACAGCAGGGGTGTCCACTCCTAACCCCCAGACAGCAGGGGGTGTCCACTCCTAACCCCAGACAGCAGGGGGTGTCCACTCCTAACCCCCAGACAGCAGGGGGGTGTCCACTCCTAACCCCAGACAGCAGGGGGTGTCCACTCCTAACCCCCAGACAGCAGGGGGTGTCCACTCCTAACCCCCAGACAGCAGGGGGGTGTCCACTCCTAACCCCCAGACAGCAGGGGGTGTCCACTCCTAACCCCCAGACAGCAGGGGGTGTCCACTCCTAACCCCCAGACAGCAGGGGGTGTCCACTCCTAACCCCAGACAGCAGGGGTGTCACTCCTAACCCCCAGACAGCAGGGGTGTCCACTCCTAACCCCCAGACAGCAGGGGTGTCCACTCCTAACCCCCCAGACAGCAGGGGTGTCCACTCTAACCCCCAGACAGCAGGGGGTGTCCACTCCTAACCCCAGACAGCAGGGGTGTCCACTCCTAACCCCCAGACAGCAGGGGGTGTCCACTCCTAACCCCCAGACAGCAGGGGGTGTCCACTCCTAACCCCCAGACAGCAGGGGGTGTCCACTCCTAACCCCCAGACAGCAGGGGGTGTCCACTCCTAACCCCAGACAGCAGGGGGTGTCCACTCCTAACCCCCAGACAGCAGGGGTGTCCACTCCTAACCCCCAGACAGCAGGGGTGTCCACTCCTAACCCCCAGACAGCAGGGGTGTCCACTCCTAACCCCCAGACAGCAGGGGGTGTCCACTCCTAACCCCCAGACAGCAGGGGGTGTCCACTCCTAACCCCAGACAGCAGGGGGTGTCCACTCCTAACCCCCAGACAGCAGGGGGTGTCCACTCCTAACCCCAGACAGCAGGGGGTGTCCACTCCTAACCCCCAGACAGCAGGGGGTGTCCACTCCTAACCCCCAGACAGCAGGGGGTGTCCACTCCTAACCCCCAGACAGCAGGGGTGTCCACTCCTAACCCCAGACAGCAGGGGGTGTCCACTCCTAACCCCCAGACAGCAGGGGGTGTCCACTCCTAACCCCAGACAGCAGGGGGTGTCCACTCCTAACCCCCAGACAGCAGGGGGTGTCCACTCCTAACCCCCAGACAGCAGGGGTGTCCACTCCTAACCCCCAGACAGCAGGGGGTGTCCACTCCTAACCCCCAGACAGCAGGGGGTGTCCACTCCTAACCCCCAGACAGCAGGGGGTGTCCACTCCTAACCCCCAGACAGCAGGGGGTGTCCACTCCTAACCCCCAGACAGCAGGGGGTGTCCACTCCTAACCCCAGACAGCAGGGGGTGTCCACTCCTAACCCCCAGACAGCAGGGGTGTCCACTCCTAACCCCAGACAGCAGGGGGTGTCCACTCCTAACCCCCAGACAGCAGGGGTGTCCACTCCTAACCCCCAGACAGCAGGGGGGTGTCCACTCCTAACCCCCAGACAGCAGGGGTGTCCACTCCTAACCCCCAGACAGCAGGGGTGTCCACTCCTAACCCCCAGACAGCAGGGGGTGTCCACTCCTAACCCCCAGACAGCAGGGGTGTCCACTCCTAACCCCCAGACAGCAGGGGGTGTCCACTCCTAACCCCAGACAGCAGGGGGGTGTCCACTCCTAACCCCCAGACAGCAGGGGGTGTCCACTCCTAACCCCCAGACAGCAGGGGGTGTCCACTCCTAACCCCCAGACAGCAGGGGGTGTCCACTCCTAACCCCCAGACAGCAGGGGTGTCCACTCCTAACCCCCAGACAGCAGGGGGTGTCCACTCCTAACCCCCAGACAGCAGGGGGGTGTCCACTCCTAACCCCCAGACAGCAGGGGGGTGTCCACTCCTAACCCCCAGACAGCAGGGGGGTGTCCACTCCTAACCCCCAGACAGCAGGGGGTGTCCACTCCTAACCCCCAGACAGCAGGGGTGTCCACTCCTAACCCCCAGACAGCAGGGGGTGTCCACTCCTAACCCCCAGACAGCAGGGGGTGTCCACTCCTAACCCCCAGACAGCAGGGGGTGTCCACTCCTAACACCCAGACAGCAGGGGGTGTCCACTCCTAACCCCCAGACAGCAGGGGGGTGTCCACTCCTAACCCCCAGACAGCAGGGGGTGTCCACTCCTAACCCCCAGACAGCAGGGGGTGTCCACTCCTAACCCCCAGACAGCAGGGGGTGTCCACTCCTAACCCCCAGACAGCAGGGGGTGTCCACTCCTAACCCCCAGACAGCAGGGGGTGTCCACTCCTAACCCCCAGACAGCAGGGGGTGTCCACTCCTAACCCCCAGACAGCAGGGGGTGTCCACTCCTAACCCCCAGACAGCAGGGGGTGTCCACTCCTAACCCCCAGACAGCAGGGGGTGTCCACTCCTAACCCCCAGACAGCAGGGGGTGTCCACTCCTAACCCCCAGACAGCAGGGGGTGTCCACTCCTAACCCCCAGACAGCAGGGGGTGTCCACTCCTAACCCCCAGACAGCAGGGGGTGTCCACTCCTAACCCCAGACAGCAGGGGGGTGTCCACTCCTAACCCCCAGACAGCAGGGGGTGTCCACTCCTAACCCCCAGACAGCAGGGGGTGTCCACTCCTAACCCCCAGACAGCAGGGGGTGTCCACTCCTAACCCCAGACAGCAGGGGGTGTCCACTAACCCCCAGACAGCAGGGGGTGTCCACTCCTAACCCCCAGACAGCAGGGGGTGTCCACTCCTAACCCCCAGACAGCAGGGGGGTGTCCACTCCTAACCCCCAGACAGCAGGGGGGTGTCCACTCCTAACCCCCAGACAGCAGGGGGTGTCCACTCCTAACCCCCAGACAGCAGGGGGTGTCCACTCCTAACCCCAGACAGCAGGGGGTGTCCACTCCTAACCCCCAGACAGCAGGGGGGTGTCCACTCCTAAACCCCAGACAGCAGGGGGTGTCCACTCCTAACCCCCAGACAGCAGGGGGTGTCCACTCCTAACCCCCAGACAGCAGGGGGTGTCCACTCCTAACCCCCAGACAGCAGGGGGTGTCCACTCCTAACCCCCAGACAGCAGGGGGTGTCCACTCCTAACCCCAGACAGCAGGGGGGTGTCCACTCCTAACCCCCAGACAGCAGGGGGTGTCCACTCCTAACCCCCAGACAGCAGGGGGTGTCCACTCCTAACCCCAGACAGCAGGGGGTGTCCACTCCTAACCCCCAGACAGCAGGGGGGTGTCCACTCCTAACCCCCAGACAGCAGGGGGTGTCCACTCCTAACCCCCAGACAGCAGGGGGTGTCCACTCCTAACCCCCAGACAGCAGGGGGTGTCCACTCCTAACCCCCAGACAGCAGGGGGTGTCCACTCCTAACCCCAGACAGCAGGGGGTGTCCACTCCTAACCCCCAGACAGCAGGGGTGTTCGTCTGTCCTCAGCTGGGGCTTGTCTCTATCGAGTTTCAGGCTAATCAGGAGCTGTGGTGTCCTAATCTCCAGCAAACCTATGACAGTCAGGATGGCACTCCAGTGCTCTATCTCCCACCGGGGTCTGCTCACAAGAGCATATCTCCCACCGGGTCTGCTCACAAGAGCATATCTCCCACCGGGGTCTGCTCACAAGAGCATACTCCCACCGGGGTCTGCTCACAAGAGCATATCTCCCACCGGGGTCTGCTCACAAGAGCATACCTCCCACCGGGTCTGCTCACAAGAGCATATCTCCCACGGGGTCTGCTCACAAGAGCATACTCCCACCGGGGTCTGCTCACAAGAGCATATCTCCCACCGGGCTCTGCTCTCAAGAGCATATCTCCCACCGGGCTCTGCTC
>WNGS01143601.1:0-22983 GCA_020271785.1 Procambarus virginalis
CCAGCCACAGGCGAAAGACAGTCTTTTGTAAAAGCTGTCTTTCAGAATATCAAAATTCTAGTGAGCTGAGTCATCACTCTTCTTCCTGCGACATCACTCAAAAAATGATTTATCCCCAGGAGGGGGACACCCTTCATTTTAAAAATACAGGGAAAGGTTACCCTCCATCCCACATAGGATTTTTTGATTTCGAATGCGTGTTAAGTACTGAGGATTGTCTAGGTTCTGTTACAGCAATACATAGGCCTATAGCATACAGCTATATAATTGTTGATAGGAACCACTCCGTCATTGATAAATTCACTTATTTTGGTGGGGACAGTGTCACACATTTCATGGAGCGAGTTGCCACCAAATGGGAAATTATCAGATCCAGCCTGCCCAAATATGAAATAGACATGTCTCTTGAGGATATGGTTCATTTTAGGAGACAAACTCACTGTCAGTTTTGTGAAGAGGTATTTACCCTCGCCAATTTCAAGGTTCAACATCATGATCACCTTAGGGAAAAGCTCAATTATATTGGAGCTCTTTGCAATTACTGCAACCTTCGCCACAAGAATGCTCTAGAGAGTTTAGTCCTAATTGCCCACAATATGTCTTACGACATGGGCTTAATTTTGAGGGAGTTTGCCATGGGTTCAAATATTAAGAGCAATATCCTCATGAGGCAGGGGACTAAATATCTTAAGGTGGAAATAGGCAACCTTAAATTTCTTGATTCACTGGCTTTTATTACGGGCAGTCTTTCGTCCCTAGCAAAGACCCACATTGATTCAGCCAGCCCCTTAACATTCACTCACTCAATGATAGAAGGTTTACCCGAAGAGAGTCATAACCTACTCTTAGGGGGAAAACAGTTTTTCCCTTATGAATATGCCACAAAAATCAGCTGCTTTAATGATGCAACACTTCCCCCTATTGAAATGTTTTACAGCTCCCTAAACAAATCAACCATCACCTTGGAGGAATATAGGCATTCTAAATTAGTATGGGAGGCAACAGGATGTAACTCCTTAAAGGATTACCTCCTAGTTTATTTGAGGTGCGATGTAGGCTTACTAGCTGACATTTTTACTCACCATAGGGTAATTCTAAATGATATCTATTCTTTAGAAATGACTCATTACTGTAGCCTCCCAGGCTACTCCTACGACTGCTTCTTGAAAAGCAGCAAAATATCATTGGAGTTAAGTGCAGATGTCACGTTACACAATCTCTTGTCACAAAACATACGAGGGGGTTTTACAACTGCAGTTAGGAGTTACGTCAGAGCTAACAACCACTATGTCAACCCATCTTTTAACCCTCAGGAGGATAGTTCTTCTTTCTTACTATATTTAGATTACAACTCTCTTTACGGGAGTTGTATGACTAAGAAATTACCCTATGGGGGTCTAAGAAGGTTGTCATCTGATGAGATGAACTCCTTCATTAGTGAAGGGAAGATAATGACAGAACAGCCATTCTCTTCTAACAAAGGGTACTGGCTCTTAATTGACACCAAACACATAAGACCTGAAATAGCTAGACTAACAGATGATCTACCCCTTTGTTTACACCATAGGGGGATAAGTATGGAGGATATCTCACCATTTAGTAAGGGACTTCTGGAAACTAATAACATTACAAAGCTCCCTAAAAAAAATATTAAGCTGGTTGGGGATCATCTCCCCAAAAAACATTATTTCATATCTCTACACCTCTTACAGCTATTTATTGAGATAGGACTTGAAGTAGAGACTATACACGCCATTTACGAGTTCCACCAGTCAGATTTTATGGCAGAATTTGTTAACACCAACGTTAACAATAGAAATGCCTCCACCAGTAACGATAGGAAAACACTATTTAAATTACTAACAAATAGTGTTTTTGGTAAAACACTATTGAACCCAGCCCGTTATGCCATTGACACCAAACTAGTGACTTCTGCTAGGGCATTTTTACGTGAGGTGAAGAATCCTCGCTTTAAACGTATGGTGCATTTAGGTGACAATAAATTATTGTCCGTCAGTTCCAGACCATTCATTAAAATTACTCACCCTAATTACATTGGGTTCCAGATTCTTGAGCTAGCAAAATACAGTATGTACCATTTTTGGTACAGGGTACTTAAGAAGCACTATACAGATAGGACAGCACTGATATACAGCGATACCGATAGTTTCATCTTCAGTTTAATGACTGAAGATGTCTTTATCGAGATGGGGAAAGAACCCCTTAAATCGTGGATGGACACAAGTAATTTTCCTGAAACTCACTCCTTATATGATCCTACTAAGAAGGGTGTTCTAGGACTTTTAAAGTCAGAGGTTTCAGACAGACACATCCTTGAAGTTGTAGCTCTCAAGCCCAAAATGTATAGTTTGCTGTTGCATGACAATTCAAATTCCATTACGGCTAAGGGTATCCCCCGTGCTGTGCAAAGATCTTTAACACATAACCATTTTAAAGAGACCCTACACAGTAATGGAGTAGTAAATACTTTCCAATATTCCCAAATTAGGAATGTAGCAGGGCAAATTGTCACTACCCATAATTCTAAGCGAGGTTTAAGTGCATTTGATGATAAACGCTATTACCTAAATAAATACAAAAGCCTAGGCTATGGTCATCCAGACATACCACCTGAGCCCCACCCATCCGCCTCAGCCCAAGGGGTGACCGCTGGAAGTGAAAGTGATGACGTCATCGAGCCACAAGGAGAGGAAGGACAACACCATTCCAGTGAGAGTGAACGCTATGACGTCAGCACCCCACTAGGGGAGGAAGAACCACAACACTCCTTTCTCCCTCTGGATGATGACTCATTGTCATCATCGTCACCCCAGGAGGAGGAGGAAGACCCCACAACGGACCTGTGGGCACGGAGGAGGGGTCTAGTTAATCAATATTATGGGGGGGAATTAGATTACGACTACGTTTAAGCCACTATGTACTTTTGTTAATATATTGTATAAAACAAGTATTATTTCTTTTCACCCTCTTTTATTTTGAGTATATATATCCTATATAGCTCCAGACATATATGCATATAGTCCTGAAGAGGCCATTCAGTCTTGTTCGAATATATTTCCTTTAATTACCCCTAAACAATGACATGGTGGTGGAGATACCCAGAGTAAGTGAAATATGGTGAGAGCTCACCGTAGACTAAATTTGAGGTGGGTCTATCTGGCACACCGCCTCTGATTCCATTGTATGATAAGTGGGCCTATCTGGCTCCCCGCCTCTGAGTCCATTGTTTGATAAGTACCTCCCATTGTTTGTTAAGTGGGTCTATCTGGCACGAATCATACTACTCCCCTTTGTTATGTTCATTCATACAATCACTTGATCCATCGTCCAGGCCACGTAACCCAAATTACACTGGTAATAGCACTTATGCTTATTATAATGATTCTAAATTGCATGCACTAAAACACACTGCCAGAAGAATTAATTGGACTAGCTTATAGAAGGACCCGCACTGCTGAAATGCTTAAGCTCTTTCAAACGGCTCTGGCTGAGGCCAGGGAACGTATGGTAGAGGTGAGGCAGACAGACTGGGAAACTTTTGTCAATGGTCTCAATTCTCACACCCCGATCGACTTGGAGAGTTTTTAGTTTAGTTCATTTATTATGCACCCCATACCCATCCTGTGGGCGGTAGTGGAAAGGGTTACAGAGGCACATAATGGGCTCAGGGACTGAGCCCCACAATTCATTTAGCTAAGCAAGTTACAATCTTGATGAGCTAGTTACAAAATTCAATATAAGTCGTCACATCAACAATGGGTTCGAGATCGACCTCAAATACAGGTTCTAAATTAAGCAACTGACATATGTGGAGAGCTAGTGTCACAATTTATATGTTTGTCCTGCACACCGCCCCCCATCCAGTGGGTAGCGGTGGATAGGTTACAATCACTCAGTTACTACCTACAGTTAGCAAACTGGGGATATTTGGCTAGAATTTCTGGTAGCAGATCATTTTGAATGAAATATTTACACATCGCTGGAACATTGGTAATAGAATTGTCTCTAAATTCACGTATGTTTTCGCACTCCATCACATAGTGACGGAGGGTGTGGGAATAATTTTGTTGACACAGTTTACATTTGGTTAGGTCTACATCAGCAGATAATGAGAATTCCCAGAGATACTTGTAACCGAGTCTAAGCCGAGCAGCAGTAACATCTAGAAGTTTGCTGATTTTATTGGATGATCCATAGATATGGGGCTCCTCTTGCATGATAGTGTGATGATAGATGGAATTACTGGTGTCAATTTCACTTTGTCTCAGATCTACAAGATCTTGTTGAAGTTCTCGGTGTACTGTACTGCTGCTCTCAGATTGCTCATTGACAATCCAAGGTTAAACTCAACGGCTCCTTTAAAGGAAGATTCTTTGGCTAACTTATCAGCTCTATCATGCATTCGGAGGCCAACATGAGATGGAGACCACATGATATGGACTCTGTTAAAATCCTTAATAATATTGTTGTATTTGTGTCTAGCTTCGAACACGAGCATGTTACAGTTATGTCTTAAAGAGTTAAGAGCATTTAAGGATGATAAGGAGTCACTTACAATTAATGTATCAAGTTTGGAGACTTGTACACATTTCAGTGCAAGGAGCAAGGCAAATAGTTCAGTCTGAAGGGTAGAGGCCCAGTTGTTTGGCCCAGGGGCCCAGGCGATGGCCCACTCAAAGTATAGGCCATCGCCCATTTTCAGAACAACTGCACTTCCAGTTTCACCCGTGGTGCGGTGTAGGGAACCATCAGTGTATATGATTTGAGAGAGAGAATGTTCTGTGGACAGAGCATCAATATGGCTTAAGGCGTTGAGCTTTGCCTCAAGACGAAGCTTGGGCTGATCTCTAATTTACTTCTTGGGAGGAAAGGGAGGGATTAAAACTGGAGAGAGTGTAACCTCCCACGGTGCAGGAAAGTGCCGTTGTTGTTTCTCTTGGTACAAATCATGAACCTGATACATTCTGAGTTGAGTTCCAGTTTTTGTTATCCATTTGGAACAATGCTGATCTTCAATAAAGTAATTCTGAAGGGCTTCTGTGCAAGGATTAGGATGAGTTAGCCTAAGCATTTTTATACCAATTTGACAGTTAATTTCAGTAACACGATCAACAACGCTCAGCATATTAAGTTCCTTTCTCATATTAAGTATCTTTGTGGTACGAGGGCACCCAAGGATTATCCTCAAGGCTTCGTTCTGCAATTTTTCAAGCCCTCCAAGCTTTCTTTCAGGCATCAAAACAAGCAGAGGTGCAGCATAATCCACTAAAGATCTGATGTATGCAAGGTATATCATTTTGACAATTCTGACATTGGCACCATAGCCTGAGTGATAACCTGCAACAGCCTTGAGAGCTCGGAGCCTCTCTTAATTTATACTGACGACAGAGTCTGAATACAACAGGCCCATACAGTGGCACGTACCTCAAGGCCAAGGTATTTGAATCTGTTTACATAGTCAAGCTGGGAGCCATCAGACAGTTGCATCTTGCGAACAGCTCCTCCCTGCCTGGGTGGGCGCCGATTTAGTATCTTTGTTTTCTCTGCTGAGATAATTAAACCTAGATCCTGACATGAGTCTAATACAGAGTTAAGAGTGTTCTGCGTGATAGCATACCCAGTGGTGTGTATCATTATATCATCAGCATAGCTAATGATGTGGACGTTGGGTTTGCTCGGTATAGAGTTTAACAGCGTATTTATTAAGATATTAAATAAGGTAGGACTGAGGACACCACCCTGCGGGGTACCTAGTTCAAAGTCTCTTGTTACACTTCTCTGCCCCTGGAAAAATACAGATGACTTCCTGTTGGATAAGTAACCCCTGATCCAACAAAGAAGCCGACCACCAATATTCATTCTTGCAAGCTCACTCAAGATAACATGTCTATTTGCAATGACTTAGAGATACTATGAACATGTTTGCCATACAATTTTTGTTTTCTCTAATAGTCACATAGCATAGAGAAAACAGCATTGTATTGGATTTTCGTGGTATAACTATTGTATTGTTGACAAGACGAGTGTAATTAATCGATGTAGGTTTTTTTGTTTGTTACCGGTCTAACGCATCCTTGTGTGACATTTTATACATACGTCCTTGTAGAACATTTTATTGCGAACACATTGGCACAAAAATGAAATATGTACTTTGAAAATTAAGATCAGGATAGTGAAAAGAATAAACTTTTCAATACTAATTTCGTCGATGTGCGGTAACGGGTAACACTTCACCCACTTCCTACACTCTTGAGGATGGGCGCGATCATGATTCTACATTTATATGCATATGTACGTGTAGGGAATTTTATTGCTATTTCAGTGATACCAAATTGAACGCTGTAGAATAAGTGTGGAGTTTACAACCTTGAAAAGAATAGAAACATTTCGTCGCTGTTTGAAGCTCACGGCTAATTTTTTTTTTTTTTAATTTTGCCCCGAGGGGCGAGTTTATTAGGCAGCGCCACTCATCTTGTGAGTGGACACACCGCCATAGCAGCATGTACAACACTCCCCAATAGGAAGAAAACCCACTGGGTTGTTCATCCTGTCACTTGTACCCAGACACAGCTGGGACTTGCTTAACTGTCTCAAGTGAACAGCTCCTCAAACAAGAAGATTAACATCTATCAACCCTTAAAAGCTTACGTTATCTTGCGGGTGCAAAATGGGGAAATCTTTTAAGAATAGTATCAATATTTGACAAATAATGTTTTCCTAACTCAAACAATGTGGGGTTTATTATTCTACACATGTTTCTAATGTCTCTCAGGTTTTCACATTCACGTAGATAATGGTCAAGGCGGTGTCCATCACTCTCACCACAGATTCTGCAACTTCGCTGATCAACTTGATAAAAAATGAGTTCCCTGTTGGGTTATTTGTGGACCTGCGTAAGGCTTTTGACACTGTGAACCACCAAAACCTTCTTCTTAAATTACATCATTATGGAGTCAGAGGACTCTCCCTGCAATACCTCAAATCTTACCTTACTGATAGACTCCAGTATGTTTCTGTGAACAATTCAATTTCTCCTACCCTACCCATCAACATTGGTGTTCCTCAGGGCAGTATACTTGGCCCTCTCCTCTTTCTCATCTACATTAATGACCTTCCAAATGCCTCCCAACACCTCAGACCAATTCTATTTGCTGACGACACAACCTTCATTTACTCCAGTCCTGACCCCCTTGCTCTAAATGCCACAGTAAATACCGAGCTTAATAAAGTCCATCTTTGGCTAACTGCCAACAAACTCACCCTTAACATTGACAAAACTTTCTATATTCTGTTTGGCAATAAATCCTCTAACCAAATAAATCTCAAGATTAACAATACCCAAATTTGTAACAAATTAGATGGCAAATTCCTTGGCGTTCTCATTGATCACAAGCTTAATTTCCAGGGACACATTCTAAATATATCAAAAAAAGTTTCAAAAACTGTTGGCATTCTTCCTAAGATCAGATATTATGTACCCCGCCCTGCCCTGGTGACTCTCTATTACTCCCTCATCTATCCATACCTCAACTATGGTATTTGTGCTTGGGGTTCTACTACCCAAAATCATTTACGTCCTCTAATTACTCAACACAAAGCTGCTATTAGGACAATATCCAACTCTGGCCCCAGACATCACTCGGTACCCCTACTCAAATCTCTCAATATGTTAGATATTAAGTCACTGCACATTCTCTCATGTGTATTATACATATATAAAACGCTGAACTGTAATGCCAATCCTGATCTCAAAAGCTTCATTGAAAGTTGTAACAGAACCCATGAGCACCACACCAGAAATAAATACAGTTTTGATATTCCAAGAGTACGACTTAACCAAACTAGAAATGCTCTACAAATCAAGGGACCCAGAATGTGGAATGACCTTCCCAACCATGTTAAAGACTGTACCTCTCTCAACCAGTTTAAGATTAAAACTAAACACTACCTGATAAACTCCCTGTAACCTACCTTACCCCTCTATTGTCATCCCATGTCTTATTTTTTTTTTCTTATTCAACGCTGTTTGTCTACATATTGTATTTGTGCTGCTTTTCAGTCATGTTCCCCCTTTTTTTTGTACCTTTATTTGTATCTGTTCTCAAAACATTTTATTCTTTTGTTCAATTAGCATTAAGTTTTAGATATTAATGTTTTCTTGCCCGAAACGCATTGCGTAATAGTGGCTTTAGGCATTGTATGTATGTATGTATGTATGTAACTGTTGTTTCCATTCCATATCTCCAAGAATATTTGTATCCAAGACGGATTCTCGCTATCACTGATTCTCTCACTCGTCATCCTCCTCTTCGGCCATAACGATTGGGATTGCCAGCTGCAACCATGTTGTACCATGAGGTAAAGGAGAAGCATTGCCAGACATGTGGCTTTATTGAACAAATAATTACAGTACAGTTACATCCTGCAATACACAAGCCATATATTATACAAAACTTATAAAGACTAACAGTGCTTAAGATATATAATATAATAAGCAAAGTACACATGACTAACACTAGAACAAATAGAAATTAACTAGGAGTGAACATAAACTAACCTGTACACAGGCACGACACAGCTGGTCTGACAACAACAAAACAGTCAAGCGAGCATCCAAACAAAACAGTCAAGCGAGCATCCATCCGGGTACAATAATACAATAACACTTTTACTACATACCATCGTATAGATTCACTGGTTTGTGCTTCTATCCTCCTTTCCTCAGTTACCTTGTCACGGGGATGTTGCCTGACAATACCTCTAATTTGTAGGAGAGTCTTGGGTATGAAGTATTCAATATGGTCTCCTTCAGCGCCTTCAGCAGCCAGCACATCTGCTCGTTCATTCCCACATATTCCAACATGGGAGGGGATCCACAGAAACTTGATGACTCTTCCCTGATTGGTAAGTACTCTCACAGCTCTCTTAATTTCAGCGACTATTGCAAGATTTTCTGCCCGATTTTTACTTAGGCTTTGCAGTGCTGCTTTTGAATCGGTACAAATCACTGCACCATTAGTGTTCCGTTCAAGAAACCTTAACGCCATAACAATGGCAGTTAGCTCTGCTTGCGTTGAAGAAGCATAGTTCTCAATACGTGCTTTTTCTTCATGTCTGCGTTGGAAAGTATTATCCTTGATTACCGTGTATGCTGCACCAGCCCTGCCATTGACAGGATTAGATGACCCGTCAGTGTATATTTGATCTAGTTCATCTCCGGCTTCTTTATAGATTTCCTCGAGATACTTGTGCCTCATTTCTTGTGGTATCATGTTGGATTTTTTCGTTGCCATTTCATTGATGATGATCTTGCACGAGTCATCCTCCCAGGGCGGTAACCTCTCTACAGGCAGGAGCGGCTAGTGATCGGTGTATAGTTGTTCATTTGCGGCCAGTCTAACGTATCCTTGTGTGACATTTTATACATATGTTCTTGTAGAACATTCTATTGTGAACACATTGGGCGCTGCCCAATAAACTCAACACTCGGGGCAAAATTTAAAAAAACAAAATTTTAATCTTGGTGGAACATAAAATGGCTGCCTGTGTTTATGCTGTCGTCAGATGGCGCTGTGACGTCACAGGTGAGGGAAGCACGTACTGCGCATTAATGCCTCGATCCCTAGTTATTTATTTATTTATTTATTTTATTTATTTATATATATACAAGAACGTACATTGGGGGTTAAGAGACAACATAGAGTTTAAGTTGGAATTACAATCTTGTAAAGCCACTAGATATATATAGCATTTCGGGCAAGTCCTTAAAAAAATCTTTGAGCAAATCCTTAAACAAACAAAGTTTTAGAGAAATAATTAGGAGTAAAATTGATAAAAAGTGTTTAACAGGTACATTACAGCTTTACTTTACAAGTACAGATGATTTTAAGCAGGATAATTACAGTAAAATTTTCAAAAAAAAAAATTTACAGGTACGATGCAAGAATTTTCGACACAAAAGCAGATCAGAACAATACACAATAATAACAATACACAATACAATAATGAACAAGGAATCCTAAATACAATTAGGAAAACATCTCAGGGTTATACATTGGATTACTGAAGCACAATATGAGGATCATTACAAGGAGTACTGCAGTTTTTTTTTTTTTTTTTTTTATTGTTTTCTACCACAGACGTGGCCACACATTTACACTGCTAACCAGCATATATACATTTTCTTCTGTCCTCCATGGACAGGGTTAGAGATGTGTTAAACATATATTTCAAGGGTTTATTGAACAATCAACCACTGAAGGTGAGTCGGTGCTTTAAAAATGCTAAGCTAACCTATATAAATAAATAAATAAATAAATAAATATATAAATAAATATGTTTATTCAGGTAAGGTATATACATACAAGTGAGGTTACATTAATGGATCGAATTATAGATAGAGCTAGTACATACAATGCCTAAAGCCACTATTACGCAATGCGTTTCGGGCAGGAAGAACATTAATATCTAGAACTTAATACTAATTGAGCATAAAGAATAAAATGTGTTGAGAACAAATACAAATAAAGATGAGAAAAAGGGGGAACATGACTGAAAAAGCAGCACAAATACAAAATGTTGACAAACAGCATTGATTAAAAAAAAAAAAAAAATATCAGACATGGGTTGACAATAGAGGGGTAAGGTAGGTTACAGGGAATTTATTAGGTAGTGTTTAGATTTAATCTTAAACTGGTTGAGAGAGGTACAGTCTTTAACATGGTTGGGGAGGTCATTCCACATTCTGGGTCCCTTACGTAAATACATAGATACACAGATTTACGTATGCCTTACATAAAGTGTTCGATGTGTCTTCTACACAGTGTCATTAATGTACATTTACAAAGGTGAAATGTAATTCTGATCAGCTTCCATATATACTTTATACCCATACATATACATATATACACACATGCATTCACAGACATTTATCTCATTTACTCTGACAGGGTGAGATAGCTGATAAAGAAACTAGTGTGCAATTAAGCACTTAATCACTGAAGGTGATTAAGGTGCTTTTACAAGCTCAGGTTATATAGTTACATCATATACATTGTATAATTAATCTATTACATGGTCAATCTTGGATACAAGTCCAATATATCATCAAGTGTTCCAGTACTCATATAGTAATTACAGAGTTCAGCATACCTTAGCCCAGGGGGGCGAAAGTCAGCCAGTATGGGACATTCTACAATATAATGTTCAAGAGAGTGCATGTTTTCTCTTTCACAAAGTTGACACATAGTGTACTCGACATTTGGGTTTTGAGAAAGCTGCCAGATACGTCTGTATCCCAGGCGTATTCTGGCCACTATAACATCACATTGCCGGGTTCTTGTTCCATTAGTCCCATATGTGATTGTTTCCTCACGGTATCTATCATAATATTTAATGCTACAACTTTCAGGTCTTTGTGAATTTGTTAGGTCGGTGAGATCTTCATTAGATATTTGTTTAAGTGTTCTCTTTGTCACTGCTAATGAAATACCCATATCAATTTCTACCACTGGTTTTCTACAGGCTGTCTTTGCAAGCATATCAACAGTGTCATGCCTTGAGATGCCAACATGTGATGGTATCCATAGGAATTTAATTTCAAATCTGTTTTCTTTAGCAGCTAAAACATTCATTCGAATATCACTGACTATTTTCTGGGTGTCACTAATATGTGCGTTCAATGCCAGGAGTGCACTCTGCGAGTCACAGTATATAAGTCCACTGCATTTGTCTTTTAAAAATTCAGTGGCAAGGTATATGCCTGCAAGTTCGGTTTGAGTTGTACTTGCCCAGTCATTGACGCGCTTCATTGCTGCATGTACGAGAGAAGATTGTTCAAATATGCAGGCGAAGAGTCACAATAACGTGGCTGAAGTATGTTGACCAGACCTCACACTAGAAGTTGAAGGGACGACGACGTTTCGGTCCGTCCTGGACCATTCTCAAGTCGCTTGTGTTCAAATATATTACATGCACATCCGGTACATCGTCCACCCTCTTCTACAGAGCCGTCGGTATAGCACTGATACACATCGTTACCCATACTCTGAGTACTTTCAGTGATGCTTTTCAGTGTTAACTGTTTTAATAATGTAGAGTGCACACTATCTTTCTTGGGCGCATTTACAAAATCAACTGATAAATCCCAGTTATCCCATGGAGTAATTGGTTGATTAATCATTAGTTGAGTTGGGTACATATTTAATATTTTGATGGAGTTGGCTACCTTGTAGAACCAATATACATAATCAGATTTCGTTCTTCTTCTATAGACCTCAGGTGAGTGCAGCATATTAGAAAGTTTAGCTTGAAACTTCATGTGTTGCCTAGATCTACTCAATGCCTTCACGCCGAAAACTGTGCTAATAGACAAAATTCTCTCACTTATGGTAGGTAATTTTAACTCTGCTCTCATATTAACTATTCTCGTGGACTTTGGAGCCCCAAGGATGAGACGCATAGCTTCATTTTGCAAGGTTTCAAGAGATTTCAGCTCTTTGTCAGTATACAGTGTGAGATGTAGAGCATTGTAGTCAATCACAGAGCGTATAAATGATACATAAAACATTCTAGCCTCACGTTAATTCCATGATTGACACCAACAAGGACCCGCAAGGGCTTTAATCTCTCCCACAGTCTCCTCTTGAGAGAAGAAAGGTACCCAGGGTCGTTAATGGGGACACCAAGGTATCTGTAAGACTCGCAGTTCTCAAGTGCTCGCCCATCTATATGATAATTGGCTGGTGGAATACCACATGGAATGAGGGCACGAGTTTTCTGTACAGAGATAAGGAGGCCACATTTCTCAGCTCTAGTAGCAAAAGCATCGAGCAGGACTTGCATTCTAGGCTCGGAGGCAGCCTGTAAACATATATCATCAGCATAACAAATGACAGTGTCTTCATTATTAGTTGGAAGATCTTTAATAAGTTTATGCATCAGAACGTTGAACAACAGGGGGCTGAGGACCCCTCCTTGTGGAGTTCCCAGTTCAAAGTGTTTGCTCTCTGTGCTTTTAACACCATTAAACAAAACATATGCTGTTCGATTAGACAAATAGCCCTTTATCCATTTCAGTAATTTTCCTTGTATTCCCAGCTCGGCAAGCTGTTCCAGTATGATTTCTCTGTTTGCTGTATCAAAAGCTGCTGCTAGGTCGATGAAGACTGTTTGAGGGGAAGCTTCAATATGTGCGAAGTATTCAGCAAAACAGTGTTGTGTACTGAGCCCAGGCATAAATCCAAACAGTTGAGGTGACAGGTGCCCCTGTATACGATACATGAGTCTGTTAAGAACAATACGTTCAAGCACTTTACAGACACACGATGTTAGAGATATGGGTCTATAATCATCTGAGTGTGGTTTGGGGATGGGAACAATGACACTCTTTGTCCAAGCATCAGGTAATACTCCTTCACGTAAACTCATTCTGTACAGCACTAACAGTGGATTACCTGGTACTTGTGAGACTAATCTCAGTAGACTGTAAGTAATACCGTCCTCTCCAGGAGCAGTTGATTTTCCCATCTTTAATGCATGATTTAATTCCCATTCAGTTACATCATTAAGGTCCGACACGTCGATAGCTGTACAGGCAAGATTGATGGTTCGTTGTCTGTTGGGGCGTGTGTCATTAAGTTTATGCTGTATGTTAATTGGAAGTGAGTCGTAGCTTGATGTTAGTGCCCACTGATCAAGGAGAATGTTAGCTTGTTCTAGTGGGCTGTGGTGCAGTGGTTTGGTTGGGTTGCTTCTAGAGATTTTTCGTATCTTTTCCCAAACTTCAACAAGTGTTGTTTGCTCATTTATACTTTGCAGGAACTCTTCCCAATGTTTATTACGTATAACGTTGCTCATTTCTCTCATCTCTCTATTTGCAACTAGAAATGCATGTAAGTCACCTTGTGCTTTGGTTCGTTTGTACGTATCTCCAAGTTGCTTTACTCGTTCATGTTCTTTAACAAATACGGGGTCGAGAACCCACTTGGGTGGTGGCAGGTGTTGCCCACTTCTGCTAGGCTTATGACTTGTTCCCCAACACACCCATGTGTCGTAGTAGGTTGGAGTCCGCCTGGAGCTGCCGTGGGGTACAGACGTGTCGTCTGGCCTCTGGTGGTTTGAGGTGTTTGCCGTTTTCGTCACCAGAGGGGGTGTGGGAGTTTCTGCCCCCCCCCCTGTTGTTGCTGCGGGCTGCGTGTTGACGTGGCGAGCTTACCATGGGTGGTCCCCTTCCATCTATCAAGCGCGTGAACTCCGTGGGCCTGGAGTTCACTGGTCGTGCTGGATATCCGGAAATAGCCGTGGTTCTGTGCGACTTGCTTCATGTCCCTGTGATGGACGTTGACGGTATTGAGCTTGTGACTGCCCATCGAGTTGTCATCAAGCTTGTGACGGAGGAAGTATACCGTGATTTCCTCAGTCGTTACGAGGGACGCTCGTTGTCGATGCCGGGTGGTGCCGGCTCTGTCTCCATATCCGACCGGAGTGGTGCGCTGACTTATGTCAGTGTGCATGGGGCGCCCCTGGAGTTTCCCGAGGATCTTCTTCGGCGTTACTTTCAGCGGTTTGGAGCGGTCATCAGTGTGAGGGTCAACACGATATCCTCTGGGAGGTATGCCGGGAGACGGACGAACATTCGCACCTTGGGGATGCGCCTGCGGTCGGATATTCCATCTTCGGTCCGGCTCCTGGGGTGCTACATCCGGGTGTACTATGCCCGACAGCCTCGGACCTGTTTCCGGTGTGGCCTGGTGGGGCATCAGGCTGCCGGGTGCGATGCGGCTCCGGTTGCTCCTGTCAACCTATTCCGGGAAGAAGATTTCCCTCCGCTTCCCCTGGACGAGGACTCCGGGGATGCAGTGACCGACCCGCTCGTTGTTGCGGCTACCCCGGCGTCGCCTGACGTTCCCCCGGATGTCGCCGGCCCTCCTCAGGATGTTGCGATGCCATCGGTGGATACTCCTGCTCCTGTCCCTGCTGCTCCAGTGGGCCTTTCTGCTGCGCCCTCCTCACCGTCTGCTCACCTGTCTTCAGCTGCTGCGCCTGGCCCTGCATCCTCGCCTCGGATCCCGGCTGTGCTGGGTGCTGGGGTGGCTGTGGGGTCCCCTGTTGTGTGTGGTCCGGTTCCCCCTGTGGTCGAGGCTGCTGCCGTTTTGCGGCGGACGTCAGTTCGTCCGCTAGTAGTGCCCATGTTTCTGGGTCGGCTTCCGGCTCTGACGATCTCAGGCCGGTGCCCAAACGATCCCGGCCTTCGTCGTCTGCCTGGGCCGATGTTGGGGACTTTAGTGACTGTGAGGCCTCGGGTGTGGATGGAGTGGTTCCGGGTACGTTGCTGGGTCCGCAGTTAGTGGTGGCGGACGTCCATGCGCCTGCTGACATTGGTGTCCGTGTCTCGGGTGTGCCTGCTGTTCCTTCTCCGCCGGGGGCCTCTCCGCGGTGGGGAGTGGTGGCCTCCGCTGCCGGAGTGGGTGGGGATGGTGGGTCTGGGCGTGGCCTGGTGGTGACCTTACGGAAAGATGTGCGCGGTTCGGTTCCCACGCGGTCGTCCGGTGGTGTGCCCGTGGGCGCTGGTGCCCCTGTGGTGGTGCCTTCTACCACGCTCCCTCCTCGGAGGTTGACCGTTGGGCACTTGGGAGCCGTGTCACCGAAGTCTGTGATGCCGTCGGGTCACTGGTTGCGGGTTGCTGAGCTACCTTTCGGCGATGAGGTGTGGGACCATGTACCGGTCACTCGGTTCCGGTGTGATACGGTTTGGGTGCCATGTTTGCGGGTGTTTGTGGCCAACGTCCCGGATAAGATGGCGTCCCCGGTGGATGGTCAGGACCCTTGGCAGTGGTTACGATGGGAGGCGTACCATGTATGCTTCTCTCGGGACGCGTTCCCGCGCAAATACGAGTGATTGTATTCTTTTGTGCTGTGTGCCCTTCTGGCTGTTTTGTCTGCCTTCTGGTAGTTTGTTCCCGTGCCTCTCCCTTTGTTTTGTGGCGAGGCGGGTGTTTGGGTGTGTGTGTGGCCTTCATGTCTTAACTTTCATGTTGTTAACGTGCCCTATGTGTTTTTTATTTTATGCTTACGTGTTGTATTAGTTTTTGTTTTGTATTTGTGTGGCTTATTGTGTGGTGTATGTTCTTATTGCATTTTTTGTAGTACTTCTGTTTGTTCATTCTATTGTTTTGTTCTCGGTCCTTCAGGCCGGTGTTTTGTTTTGTTGTAACGATGGTTTTCTTTTGATTGCGTGTTATCCATCTTGAATTTTGTTTTATACTGTTCTGTTTTGACATGCTCCTGTGTTTTGTTGTTTTGCATTTGTTTTATCTTTTGTACTGTCTTTTCAATGCCTTTCTCGAGTTTTGAAATTTGTTATACTGTACTGTCAGCCCTTCTGGCTGGTGGTTTTCTTTTTTCCCTTGTTTTGTAATGTTTTTCTATGTTCTTAATTTGTTTTTTATTGTATTTAACTTGCATGCTTTGCATGTAAAAATAAAAATAAAAAAAATGTGTCGTAGTAGGTAGTAATCGTATCAACGAGATCTCTGGAGAAAGCTTCTACATTCGTTAATGTGTAATCTTGATACCATTTTGATATACAATTAATAAAGTGGTCATGCAAGCCATATGGAATATTCATTTTCCGTCTCTGATGTCTATTAGGTACATCACACTGTACCTCATAGGAAGCAGAAACTGCATAGTGATCACTAACTAAGTGATTTACCAACGAACATTCCATCCTATCTTGCACAAGGTTTCTACCCATTACATAATCAAGTCTGCCTCCCAATAAATGAGTTTGGGTATCCGTAGTATACACGGTTAATCTGTTGTCATAAACATATTTGATAAATTTGCATCCATTATCGTTGTTTGTAATGTCTCCCAGCGAAATATGTCTAGCATTAAAATATCCCATGTATATTGTCCCATGATTGTCTAGATCTGGGAGCAATGTTACATTGAGCCTCTGGCTTCTGGCATATACGTTGAGGAATGAAAAGTGGCCTGCTGTAGTTTGTACATGAAAGTGATGGAACTGTGTGTGTACATTGTGTGACGTGCTCACAAGAATGTGCGGTAAATCACTTCTGATGTATGTTAGTAGGCCTGTGGCGTTACTGTTATTATAGGATGCATACCCTCTGATCTTTGGTGGGGTTTTGTTTATCATATTGGACGTGTAGGGTTCCTGTAAAGCAATTATATCTATGTTGTTACTGGTAACATGTGCAATTAGATCATTCAGTCTTTTGTTGATGCTACGAATGTTCCAACTTAGAAACTTAATGGTCCTTGTGTCAACAGCAGCCATCGTCTTGGTGTTGTTCCTCCCTGGGACTGGTGGTCCCACTGTTGTCCTTGTCCCACTTCCACAATGTGTCCATAAGTGACTCTACGACGTAAAGAGCCGCACCAACCTGGCGTTTGGTGTCGTCAGGAACATCTGGTGACGTCATCAGTTTCTTGATCACTGAGCTACTCGGGATGGTCCGCGAGTGAATGTTCTCTGTAAGTCGTATGGCATAATTACTGTCACTCAGAATATTATCATTTTCATTCTCGTACTTGGCTTGAGCGCGTTCGTTAAGGTCATGAATCATTTTAAAATATGCTGATGCAGATCGACTTCCTCTTCCAGTTAATGTTTCTGTGTCACTAACACTGCTGTCATCCTTGAGTTGACTGACGGCGTCGCTGCCACCGCCTCCGTTGTCGGTCTCATCTCTGCTGTCTCTGCTGTCGCCGTCGCCGCTGCCGCCGCCGCCGCCGCCGCTGCTGCTGCGCTGCCGCCGCCGCCGCCGCTGCTGCTGCCGCTGCTGCCGCCGCCGCTGCTGCTGCCGCTGCCGCCGCCGCCGTCACCACCACCACAGGAACCTTTACCAGCGCGGGCCACGGCTGTGACACAGCAGTGTGGAGGCTGCTGTATCTCTTGTGGAGGAGCTTGACATAGCCTCTGTATAATTTCAGTCAGTTCTGCTACCTGTGCTTGCAAGGTTGCCAACTGTCCTTTAACTGTTGCCTCAGGCTGTTGTGTGTTGTCAGGGGCGTTGCTGGTACTGTCACCACTATGGGGTGGATACCTTGAGGATACCTTGAGGTGCTTTCGGGGCTTATCGTCCCCGCGGCCCGGTCATCGACCAGGCCTCCTGGTTGCTGGACTGATCAACCAGGCTGTTGGACGCGGCTGCTCGCAGCCTGACGTATGAGTCACAGCCTGGTTGATCAGGGTGGGTCAACAGTACTAGAGCCAGCGTCAGTAGGCACTTGTTGAGTCTCGGGCACTTGCCTCCTTGTGCCAAGGGAGGCTGGCCGGTTGGTACAGTCTGAGTGCCAGATGGTGACTCCTTCCGTACCACATCTGAAACACTTCAGCGGCGGTTTAGACGGAGCCACAGTTTCAGGTTGTTGCCCTGCTTCTGTTGCAGTGTTCTGTTGTTCCTGTTCCTGCTTTCTTTGGTCTCTGGTCTTCTTATACTGACAGTCCTTCAGTGGATGAGGACCGGAACAGAGAGCACACTTGGGTGTGGGGCACCGGCAGTGCTTAGCTATGTGGCCACTGCCACAGCACTCGTAACACTCCACAGGGTTCGGCTCCCATACCCTGAACGTGCTGGGGCGTGCATACAACCCACCAAACCAATACTGGTCAGGTGGCGGATCAGGCTTTTTCCAGACTATGACTATTTGATCAGTAGGCTTACCATTCTTGGTCAATCTTCGTGCTCTGTGTACCCCGTCTAATTCATAGGCCCACTGTAGTGGATACCCGTGACTGTACCTGTAGACTAGGTATTCATCCATCTTCTTGTTCCGTGTTGGATTATCTAGAGGGGAGAGCTTTACATCACCTATTTTCCCTTGTAGAAGAGCCTCCACAACCTGCTGCTTCTCTCTTGAAACATACACATATGGGGAGTTGACATGTGGACGTACCACGCCTGCAGTGCCAGGCGGGTACACCTCGCTCAGTTTCTTATTCCACACAATCCTGTCAGCCACACTCGTGCCTTTAGGGAAGGTCAGACGTGTGTACTCGCTCCTTGGTGCTATGGGACGCCTTCCACCCTGTTGTTCACCAGGCTTCTGTTTCCCTTGTTTCCTTCTCTGGCTCTTATTTACCACCTCCACAAACCCATCACTGGGTGGTGGGGTGACAGTGTCACTGGTCACGGTAAGGGAGAGCCCTGAGGGTCCAGCAGCTACCTCCTCCATACCTGCTTCTTCAGGCGGCGGTAATTGTTGCTCTAACCTCTTCCGATACCTGGTGTACATTGATAATCATATGATGATGATTAACACGACAAATGGCAGAGCAGGCAGCATGCCTTACCAGTCATCAGCGCCGACAGTCATAAACCTGCTCTGAGGGGAAGAGCACTCTCAGTGGGTTTGAGAGTGCTCAGACGACTTGGATAAACACTTGGTTGGTCGGGACTCGCAGAGGGTAGCCCTCAGTGACTTATTCTCCTATGTGGACAGAATGTCCCCTAAGACAGCCTAGCCCTGCTACAAGGGTGAACAGATGCCCAAGTCAAGTGGCCCCCCAGATTTTACAGGTAACCGCATGGGCCACTGGACCGTTCCACTTGACCTGTTGAAATGGCGAAGTGAGAAGAATAAGAGAAAGTGGGGAAGATAAGTCTTATAACTAGGAATGTACAGTTGTGTACAAAGCTGGCATCATTGAAGTGTTGGCGGCTGTCAACCTCCCGCCAGGGAAGGAATAGGGCTGACCGTTGGGTCAGTGTTCTAACCGCAAGGGTCGGAGGCCCGTGGGGGTGAGGTTACGGTCCCACCACTCTCCTTGCCTGAAGCAATGTTGCCTGAAGCTGTTGATGCCCTGTGGTTCTTGTTAGAGAGTCTTACAGTGAGTCCCAGGTACACTGTACAGGTGATGCTGTGTTATTAACACCAGCAATGCATCAAACACTAATGTTTGGTAGGCTTCCCCCTAAGGGAGCGGTGGGGGCAGGCTGGCCTGCCTCCAAGCCTCAGGCGCCACTCGCTAGTTCACTCTAGGGTTCCTCTGATACTAGTGACTTATGCAATAGTGTCGGAACACTCAGCAGCACAGTAGTATTGTGACGATACCGCCCCGGCGATCACAGCACAAGGCTGGGGATGAGGGACTTGACCCTAGAGGGGAGAGGAGGCGCGCACGTCCTCTCACCCCAAGGCCTGGCCAGCGAGTGAGTAATGCAGTACAATATATGCACTCATATTCTATTATTAAGTTAATATTAAGTTCCTTCCTCATGTTAAGTATCTTTGTGGTACTAGGGGCATCCAAGGATTATCTTCAAGGCTTCGTTCTGCAAGTTTTCAAGCCCTTTAAGCTTTCTTTCAGTCATCAAGGCAAGCAGAGGTGCAGCATAATCCACTAAAGTTCTGATGTATGCAAGGTACATCATTTTGACAATTGTGACAATGGCACGATAGCCTGAGTGATAACCTGCAACATCTCCAAGAGAGGGCTTATGGAGCCTCTCTTTATACTGACGACAGAGTCAGAAATACAACAGGACAATACAAGGCCAAGGTATTTGAATCTGTTAACATAGTCAAGCTGGGAGCCATATCATACAGTTGCATCTTGTGAACAGCTCCTCCCTGCCTGGGTGGACACCCGTTTAGTATCTTTGTTTCCTCTGCTGAGATATGACTAAACCTAAGTCCTGACATGAGACTAATACAGAGTTAAGAGTGTTCTGCATGTTAGCATAACAAGTAGTGTGTATCATTATATCATCAGCATACCCAGTAGTGTGTATCATTATATCATCATGTATGATGATATATATGATACAAGGAGGTCTAAATTGATCGATCGAACGATCTAAATTGGGTACTGATATATGGTCAAATGATTGGCGGAGGCCGTTTAATTCTAACAAATGTAAGGTTTAGAGGATAGGTAATGACGATAGAGTTAGAAGCAAAAGGCAACATGAAAATCACATGGAATACCATCTCTAATATCCTAGGAACTAAACAACACTCCCACAACCAGATAACACTCTCTAAGGATGGCTTTACACCGTCAACTGACTTAGAAATGGCAAATGAATTTAATAGCGTCTTTTCATCGGTTGGTGCTGACATTGCAAGTAAAATCCCACAGACTCAGACACATTATGAACACATATATCTCTCAGGCAGCTATCTTCTTCTTTCACCAGTCAGCCCGACAGATGTTGTGTCCATCATACACTCACTAAAAACCAAAGCTCCATTGTATGCAAAGCTCAGTCCATTGTATACAAGAGCGCCTCCCATGCCATTGCGCCACCTATAGCTCTGCTGTTCAACAAATCCCTTGAGTGTCATCCTTCTCTGATATCCTTAAAAAAGCAAGAGTAACGCCAGTTCATAAAGGAGGTAATCCGGCAAACATAAACAATTATAGACCAATATCAAACCTACCCATACTATCAAAAATATTTGAAAAAATTATCTACAAACAGCTCTACTCCTATCTCGTAAAATTCGACATTCTTAGCCCCTGTCAGTTTGGCTTCCGCTCCTAAAAGAGTACCAACGATGCAATTATTAGTCTCCTTGATATAATTTACTCTGCCCTTGACAAAAATGAGTTTCCGATTGGACTCTTCATTGACCTGAGAAAGGCCTTTGATACTGTTAATCACAATTACCTCTTACTTAAACTCCATCATTATGGAATCCGAGGCCATGCACTGGACTATATCCAATCCTATCTTAGTGATAGACACCAATGTGTAGCCATCAATAATATAACCTCTCCCACTCTACCAATAACCGTTGGAGTGCCACAGGGCAGCATCTTGGGACCTCTCCTATTTCTTATATACATCAATGATCTGCCTAATGTCTCTAACATTCTGAAACCTATTTTGTTTGCTGATGATACTACCCTCATCTACTCTAACCCCAACCCACATACACTAAATAATGTTGTTAATAATGAACTAAAAAAAGTCCACATATGGATGTCAACCAACAAGCTAACAATTAACATAGCAAAGACCTACTATACATCTTATTTGGAAGCAAATCTACAAATGCAATTCAGCTTCAGATAGATAATGTAAACATTAGCAATAAAAAAGATGGAAAGTTTTTTGGCCTATTCCTAGACAAGAGACTAAACTTCAGTACCCACATACAACACATAACTAAGAAAATCGCTAAAACAGTTGGGATACTCTCCAAAATCAGATATTATGTACCTAACTCTGGTCTCATCTCTCTATATCATGCACTAATCTATCCCTATCTTAATTATGGTATCTGTGCATGGGGTTCAATTTATTTTAATTTCAAAATTTAAGGTTCAAAATTTACTAGAATGCTTCCAGTAAAGAATAACAAAGTTAATACCCCAAATTAGAAACCTGTCATTTGAAGAAAGATTGTCAAAGCTTAAATTACATTCTCTGGAAAGACAACTAAAGAATTATATATAGGGGTGACATGTGGTTTATGATTTTGTTGATTTGTTTCTATATTTTCATAAATAAAGCATGCTTACTGTCTTATTCCAAGTTTTACGACAATTTTACAAGGTTTAAAATATAAGCTCAATATATATTTGTTTTTATACAGGAATTATACGTTAATATAACATTATAATAACGTAACGATGTCGTGTAAATAACGTTATATTGACGACATATAAATGTTATATTTATGTTATAAGAACGTAAATTGGATAGGTTTACATAAAGTAAACAAAAAAAACGAAATGTTGACTGAAATTTTTTATTTTTATATATAAAGCAAGAAAACATTATAATTCCATAGCATTCACTATTATTTTTAAATTTTTACATAAATCTTAAAAAACCGTGTCTCAAGAATACATGTTTTTAGTTATATCTAGTGGTTTTAAGAACGTCAGATATACGTATTTATGTCAAATGTTAGAGTATTACCTTTGTGGCACCATTTAAAAACGTTCACAAACGTTCTGTGTTTGCTGGGTACTCC
>WNGS01143610.1:0-10642 GCA_020271785.1 Procambarus virginalis
GGTCCTATGGAGTCGATTTAACTTCCAGACGCATTTTAAATAAATTTTAAATGTTTTCTTGGCTGGTTATGTTAGATAATATTAAAATTAACGCATTCTTACTTGTTAATATCAAAATTAATTTGCGCAAATTTCAGCAGAGAAGTGCGACAACTGGATCACTGTGTACAGAAGGCTGATATGCCAACAAACACTTTCCAGACAACAATATCTTGGATAAGTCGCTCCACAAGATTGTCTCTTGGACCGTCGACTTCCTTTGATGCCACATATATACTCTTATTCCCTTATGAATTATAATATTTCAGAGTACAAATATGTTCTCTTATGTTCTACATTCAGTACCAACATATTGTGAGTAAATATACCACATTTCTTAATTACTTATGTATTACTAAGAGGCTTTGCGTTGCTTTGGGTCATTAGGTGGACAGCACTCCAATAAATGGGCGAGAGTCGCTATTGGGAACTTATTTTAAAACTGATATATCTTTGTTCTCCGACAAGATATATTTCCTTTGGTGCACTCATAAAAACGGTTATATTTTGGTCTTTCTGAAGCATATAATATTTTAGGTTTTCTTATCGTATCTTTGTTATTATACAATATATCAGCCAGTGTGTAGGCATCCACTCCATGATCCACAAGCTACTGAAAGCTAATATAAAACATATGTTCTTCAATTGAGCTTTATATTTCTATGGTAAGTATTTAAAATGAAGAATATATTTCTGTCTTTCGTAAGACATATAAAACATTATTTTATTATCGAATTTACGTGAAATAAACATTGATCGGAGAGAGAGGTTGGCTTTGATATAAAAGTAAGAAATTGATGTAACGATGACTCAGATTAAGCTGGGACACACCAAACTGGCAGCCACCAGCTCTAAGTACAGAAACCGACTCAACGAACTCTGCCACGACTGTCAGGTGCCTGACAATCGAACACTATCTCCTTCACTGCTACCAATACATGTTTTGAAATTTATTGTGCCAGAGTAAATTTCAAACATGTATTTAGCATACTAAAATATCCTTTTCCATCGAGCATCTCCCTGTAACATCCACCTCTGTTTTAGTCGCCGCTCCTCTGTCTACAGCACAATGCAACAAGCACTTTTGAACTCTATCTCCTCAACATAACGCTCTACCAACATTGTGGGAACCGACCTGGAGATTTATATTTATATAATTTATGGATTTTATATAGAACTCCCATTAACGGTGCTTTTATATTTCGATAACATTTGTTTCAGGAAAAGACTTCTGATCTCCACCACAAAGTGACGACCGAGCCATTGATGTCGTCTGCCTTCAGGAGTGCAGAGTTCCCACCAGGTCTCCACCCCCTAAATTACCCTCCTTTGTTGTCTATAACCTTAAATCCAGTCACTCTTGTTGTTTTTGTATGTTAAGAAGTCCCTTCCTCACCAGCTACTCCCAGCCAAGTCAACTGAAGGGCTTCAGTATCATGGTGTGAGGATCTACGTGGGGAACTCTGCCCTCAATATCTTTAACCTGTATGCTCCTAGTGATAAGTTTAATTATACTGACCTTCCTATCTGTATTCAGACTGAGCCTACCATCATTATAGTGATTATAACGCTAGGCATAGAAATATTGGTAATTCGCAGTTCAGCAATCGTAACGGCAACCAACTGTTGTCGCTATTAGGTAGTCACGATGATGCACAGATTGTGGGTGACCTTGAACCGACGCATATCTACGGAGGTATTCTTGATCTATCTCGGTTTCAACGTCTCCCACACCGTCTGTGCCTCGTCAATAGTGCCAGATATGGCGTCTGATCATCTGGCCATATTAGCCACTGTAAGCATTGGCAGCGCTATCCTCCCCGGCGGAGTGTTCAAGCGGAAGAGGCTGGCTGTGCCCATCGATCAACGAGACAATTTTGTTGCTCATGTGTCAGAATGGTACAGTTCATCTGAGCCTTCATCAGTTGAAGATTTTAACAATGAGCTCACAGGTACTATCGAGCAGTTTATAGAATCACTTGATCCATCGTCTAGGCCACGTAACCCAAATTACACTGGTCATAGCACTTATGCTTATTATAATGATTCTAAATTGCATGCACTAAAACGCACTGCCAGAAGAATTGGACTAGCTTATAGAAGGACCCGCACTGCTGAAATGCTTAAGCTCTTTCAAACGGCTCTGGCTGAGGCCAGGGAACGTATGGTAGAGCTGAGGCAGACAGACTGGGAAACTTTTGTCAGTGGTCTCAATTCTCACACGCCACTAAGTCGAGCATGGAAGGATATCAATAAGATCAAAGGGAAAAATGCTGCAGAGATTGCGCACCCTAATCCTCTGCACAGAGCAAATGAGCTTGTTGATGCTTGGGCCACCACCTCCAGCTTTGACAGTCTTCCTCTACTCACACAGAACGAATTGAATAATAAATATGCTGATAGAGCAAGGCTCCTTGACTTCATGCTTCATCAAGAGGATGACTGTGACATGCTTTTTACTGAATACGAACTAGACTCTGCTCTACATAAAGGCAAAGCTACATCACCCGGGGAGGATGGAGTTACTTACGGCATACTGCGTATGCTTCTGCTAGTTCCAGGGAATCCCTTGCTTGAATTGTATAATATGAGCTATGTAACTGGGGAGCTTCCAAAGTCATGGACCAACAGTCTTATTATTCCCATTCCTAAACCAAACCAGCAGAGTGCTTTTCGCCCAATCTCCCTCACTAGTTGTCTCTGTAAGTGTCTTGAGAGGATGGTTCTCAACCGTCTCCTTTACAGAATTAGTAACATGTTGTCTCCCCAGATATATGGCTTTACGCATGGAAAGAGTGTACATCACTGTATTACCACATTCCTCACCCTGCATACTGATAGGTCATACACCACTTTCCTAGATCTTAAGTCAGCCTTTGACATTGCTAACCCACTCGTCATTCTGAGCGAACTTGCTAAAATGAATGTTGGAGGATGGCTTTTACGGTGGATAAGAGGCTATCTATCCAACAGGAAGTCATCTGTACTATTCCAAGGGCATAGGAGTGTAACGAGAGATTTTGAACTTGGCACTCCACAGGGAGGTGTCCTCAGTCCTACTCTGTTCAATGTGTTAATCAATGCACTTCTAAACTCAGTAACTAGGAGCCCAAGCGAACACATCATTAGCTATGCGGATGATATACTGATCCACACCAATGGGTATACCAACACCCAAAATGTTCTGAACTCTGTATTGCACACATGTCAGGAACTAGGCTTGGTCATCTCAGTAGAGAAAACAAAGATCCTGAACCGACGCCCACCCAGGCGGGGTGGGGCCGTTCGCAAAATGCAGTTGCATGATGGCTCTCTGCTCGACTATGTAACCAGATACAAATACCTTGGTCTTGAAGTTCCACTGTACCGCAATGTTGTAGCCAGACTGGGTCGCCAATGTAGAGAGAGGCTCCGTGCTCTCAAGGCTGTGGCAGGCTACCATCCAAGCTATGGTGCAAATGTGAGAATTGTCAAAATGATGTATCTCTCATATATTAGGTCTCTGATTGATTATGCTGCACCCATGCTTGCTCTAGTGCCTGAGAGAATGCTTGGAGGGCTGGAAAAGATGCAAAACGAAGCCATGAGGATTATCCTCGGATGCCCCCGTACAACTAAATTACTAAACATGAGGAAGGAACTGAATATTTCATGTGTAAGTGATCGTATCACTGAAATTAATGCTTTAATTGGTATCAAGATGCTTAGGCTAACCCACCCTAACCCCTGCACTGAAGCCCTCCAAGCCTTCTTCCTTGAAGGTCAGCATCCCTCCAAATGGATTACTGTAACTGCCAATGTGCTCAGAATGTATAACTTTCATCACCCCCACCAAGAGCGACAACAACAACACTTTCCTGCCCCATGGGAGATCACTCCTTTCCAAATTACTGTTCCCCCTTTCCCACCCAAGAAGCTGATTAAAGAACAGGCCTTGCTTCGACAAGAAGCAAAGTACAATGCCTTAAGCCAAATTGATGCTTTAGTCAGAGAGCGCTCCCTTTCCCAGATTATTTACACTGATGGATCCTTGCATCAGTCCTATGGTGCAGCTGGAAGTGCAGTTGTTGTGACAGGGAGAGATGGTTCCATCTCCCATGAGTGTGGAGCGAGACTAAGTAACTGGGCCTCCACTCTTCAAACAGAATTGGTTGCCATAATCCTTGCACTAGAGCGCGTATATGAATCCAAAGTTGACACGCTAATTGTAAGTGACTCCTTGTCATCCTTGACTGCCCTCAGCTCCCCAAGGCATAACTGTGACGTGCTTATCTCTGAAGCTAGACACAGATATAGTGAAATAATCAATGATGGAGTCAGAGTTTGTCTCCTGTGGATTCCTTCCCATATTGGTCTCCGAATGCATGATAGAACTGATGAGCTAGCCAAGACTTTTGCTCGTAAAGAGGGAATTGATTACCAACTTGGACTGCCTTTCAGCAGCCTGAGGGCAGTAATATCCCAGGAACATCAACTAAATTTCGGAGGCTTGAGGCAAAGTGAAATTCACACCAGTTACTCCATCTATCATCATTCTATTATGCATGAAGAACCGCACGTCTATGGGTCATCCAATAATGTTAGCAGACTTCTAGATGTTACCACTGCTAGGCTTAGGCTCGGCTACAAGTACCTCTGGGAGTTTGTAACATCTGCTGATGTAGATTTGACTAAATGTAAACTCTGTCAGCAGAACTATTCGCATACTTTGCGTCATTATATAATGGAATGTGAAAAAATTGCGGAATTTAGAGATAACACCATCAATAGTGTCCAAGAATGTGTAAGTACTTCATTCACAATGATGTGCTGCCCGAAATTTTAGCGAAGTATCCAAAATTTGCTTACTGTCGGTAATGCATGCACATGACTGTAAAGCTGCCGCCCAGTTGGGTGGGTGTGCAGCAAGACTAGTAACTGTGTGACTCACTATAGATGTAAAGTGCCTTGTATAGTGACTGTTGTGAGCCTCTTGTAATGTCACTTGTGACACCTCTTTGTGTCACAAAGATTCTTGATGTGTGTATTTGTGTGGGTGATTAGATATGTATGTGTATGTATATGTGTATACGTATATATATATGTACATGTATGTATGAGGGTGTGTACATGTGTATACAACATTGATAATTTTGTAACTAGCGTCAAACATTGTTATTTGCTTAGCTAAACGAACTAGAGGGTTCAGTTCCTGAACCGATTATGTGCCTCTGTAATCCTTTACACCACCGCCCACGGGATGGGTATGGGGTGCATAATAAGAAAGAAATTGAATTGAATTGTTAGTGGATTGTATTTCTGCTATAGTTCTCACAAATCGATCTTACACATAGGGTGGTTTATATTAAATATTATATATTCAGCCAATCAAACTAGAGTATTAAACTACATATATTAATAAAATTGGAGGTGCCTTATCTTATTGTACAGCAGGCGTAGTCCACCAGGTACAACTGGGATGTAGACACCAAATTATCCTCGTGAGAGGCTAGCTTCCATCACCCCAAGTAACTGATGTACCAAGATTAATTCTTGCTTCCTCTTCTTGTTCCTGTGAAAGGGCACTAGCTGTAAAGCCAGAATCCTAATATATGACAGCTATATCAGAGAAAACATTGTATATAATTAGATAAGGGCCAAGGATTAATTACCTGTGTTGAGTCGATCGTTCGTGTTCTAACCGGAAATATTCCAATCTAACAAAAAATTACTGGCCAATAATGACTTAGATAAGGATTCGGAAAGACACTTCCCTTGTGGTTGTTGACAGCGTGTTGATGATGTTAGAGAACCAATAGATTTGATCTCCATAACACTTCGTCCAAGAGAAATTACAGGAGCAGAACTCGCTCCAACGACTCTGGTCTAAACAAACAATGGCTGACCTCCTCACCACTACTGACGCTCCTGGCTCACTTTGTCCAGATGTCAATAAGTGATAGAAGGGTCACATTTACTCTATTTTGGTACTGATAATTAAGTTAATTCAAATGAGATGTTTCTATGATATTAAAAGTCCAAAGACTACTGTATTTAAGAACAATTCCCAACAGAATAGCTGGTAAATTTATAGTACTATGTGGCAATGATATCCCGTTTTCTGTTGATGGAAAATTCCACTACAAGCTACATTTTCTATGGGTTAACTTGTGTATACAACACAGCAGCAATATTATCTGCCTATTGTATGTAGTATTATTAAATGGTGTCAGGTTTTCCGACTAACATCGTTACTGGTGCAGTCATTGGGAGGACTAACCCTTCATACAAACTGCAACTACTATCAAGAAGAAGAAGAAGTGGATGAGTTGCTTTGTCGATCAGTTTGTTTCATGATCGGAGTTTGGTCATTATTTAAACACATGTATCTTTATTAGAACTTTAAATATGTCCATAGTAAATTGTTGAAAATGAATCTTTTATTTCTATCTTTATTGTGACATATTGAACATTTATGTTCATTAATGAATTTACTTGAAATCTCTCTCTCTCGCCCTCTCTTCAGAGAGAGAGAGAAGGTTCAGAGATGTCCACCAGACTAGTACCCGAGCTGAGGGGTATGAGCTATGAGGAGAGACTACGGAACTAAACCTCAAGTTGCTGAAAGAAGAGTTAGGAGTGACAAGCTACTACTGTGTGGCTTTGAGTGGCATGTGGTGTGGCTGTGTATGACATGTGGAGTGACTGTGTACTCACCTAGTTGTACTCAGTTGTATTTGTGGGGGTTAAGCTCTGGCTCTTTGGTCCCGCCTCTCAACCGTCAATCAACAGGTGTACAGATTCCTGGGCCTATTGGGCTCCATCATATCTACACTTAAAACTGAGTATGGAGTCAGCCTGCACCACATCACTTCCTAATGCATTCCATTTGTCAACCACTCTGACACTAAAAAAGTTCTTTCTAATATCTCTGTGGCTCATTTGGGCACTCAGTTTCAACCTGTGTCCCCTTGTGTGTGTGCCCCTTGTATTAAATAGCCTGTCTTTATCTACTCTATCAATTCCCTTCAGAATCTTGAATGTGGTGATCATGTCACCCCTAACTCTTCTGTCTTCCAACGAAGTGAGGTTTAATTCTCGTAGTCTCTCCTCGTAGCTCATACCTCTCAGCTCGGGTACTAGTCTGGTGGCAAACCTTTGAACCTTTTCCAGTTTAGTCTTATCCTTGACTAGATATGGACTCCATGCTGGGGCTGCATACTCCAGGATTGGCCTGACATATGTGGTATACAAAGTTCTGAATGATTCTTTACACAAGTTTCTGAATGCCGTTCGTATGTTGGCCAGCCTGGCATATGCCGCTGATGTTATCCTCTTGATATGGCTGCAGGAGACAGGTCTGGCGTGATATTAATCCCAAGTCTTTTTCTTTCTCTGACTCCTGAAGAATTTCCTCTCCCAGATGATACCTTGTATCTGGCCTCCTGCTCCTTACACCAATCTTCATTACATTACATTTGGTTGGGTTAAACTCTAACAATCATTTGTTCGACCATTGCTTCAGTTTGTCTAGGTCTTTTTGAAGCCTCAAGCAGTCCTCTTCCGTCTAAATACTTCTCATAATTTTGGCATCGTCCGCAAACATTGAGAGAAGTGAATCTATATGCTCCGGGAGATCATTTACATATATCAGAAACAAGATAGGACCGAGTACAGAGCCCTGTGGGACTCCACTGGTGACTTCACGCCAATTGGAGGTCTCACCCCTCACTGTAACTCTCTGCTTCCTATTGCTTAGGTACTCCCTTATCCACTGGAGCACCTTACCAGCTACACCTGCCTGTCTCTCTAGCTTATGTACCAGCCTTTTATGAGGAACTGTGTCAAAGGCTTTCCGACAACCCAAGAAATGCAGTCCGCCCAGCCCTCTCTTTCTTGCTTAATCTTTGTCACCTGGTCGTAGAATTCTATTAAGAAAGTCAGGCAAGATTTACCCTCCCTGAACCCATGTTGGCGATTTGTCACCAAGTCCTTTCTCTCCAGATGTGCTACCAGGTCTTTTCTCACGATCTTCTCCATCACCTTGCATAGTATACAAGTCAAGGACACTGGCCTGTAGTTCAGTGCCTCTTGCCTGTCGCCCTTTTTGTATATTGAGACCACATTTGTCGTCTTCCATATTTCTGGTAGGTCTCCCGTCTCCAGTGACCTACTATACACTATGGAGAGTGCATGCAAAGTGCCTCTGCACAATCTTTCAGTACCCATGGCGAGATCCCGTCTGGACCAACAGCCTTTCTAACATCCAGATCCAGCAGGTGTCTCTTGACCTCCTCTCGACATTTCGAACTCTTCCAAGGCCGCCTGGTTTACTTCTCTTTCTCCTAGCACAGTGACCTCACCTTGTTCTGTTGTGAAGACCTCCTGGAACCTCTTGTTGAGTTCATCACACACCTCTTTGTCATTCTCGGTATACTTGTCCTCGCCTGTTCTAAGTTTCACTACCTGTTCTTTAACTGTTGTTTTCCTTCTGATGTGACTGTGGAGTAGCTTTGGTTCGGTATTGGCTTTGTTTGCTATATCATTTTCATAACTTTTCTCAGCTTCTCTTCTCACCCTGACATACTCATTCCTGGTTCTCTGGTATCTCTCTCTGCTTTCTGGTGTTCTGTTATTCCGGAAGTTCCTCCATGCCCTTTTGTTCAGTTTCTTTGCTTCCATACATGCCCTATTATACCATGGATTCTTCTTTTGCTTCTCGGATTTTTCCTTTTGGGCGGGATGTACCTGCTTACTGCCTTCTGACACTTTTAGGTGACATAGTCCATCATATCTTGTACAGACTTAGCTCTGAGGTCTGTGTCCCAAGATATTTCCCTTAGGAAGCTTCTCATCTCATAATTCCCTTTCGGTATGCCAGAATTTTGTTTCCTAGCTCTTTTTCGGGGGGGGGGGGGATAATTCCTAGCTCTACCAGGTACTCTAAGTTCAATACACTGTGATCACTAATTCCCAAGGTGCTTCCATTTGACTTCCCCTATATCCCATCATTTAGGGTAAATATCAGATCAAGCATTGCTGGTTCATCTTCTCCTCTCACTCTTGTTGGTTCCTTGATGTGCTGGTTTAGAAAGTTTCTTGTTGCCACGTCCAGCAGCTTATCTCTCCATGTTTCTGGTCCTCCATGCGGGTCTCTGTTCTCCCAATCTATCTTCCCATGGTTGAAGTCTCCCATGATTAGTAGTCCAGATCCATTCCTGGTAGCAACAGAAGCTGCTCTCTCTATTATGTTAATGGTGGCCATGTTGTTTCTATCATATTCCTGTCTGGGTCTTCTGTTGTTTGGTGTGGATTATATATATGACTACGACTATAATTTTTTGCCCTCCAGTTGTTATTGTACAGATTATGTAGTCAATGAAACCTTCAGATCCCTGAACCTTCAGATCCCTCAAAATCCCAGCCTTTTCTTACCAGCAGGGCTACACCCCCACCACCTCTTCCTTCTCTCTCTTTCCTCATAACATAATAGTCCTGTTGGAACACTGCATTTGTTTATGGTTTTCGTTAGCTTTGTTTACGTGAGAGCTATTACGTCTGGGTTTTCCTCTAGTACCATTCTCCAAGTTCATTTGCTTTATTTGTAATTCCGTCTATGTTAGTGTACATTGCCTTGAGGCTCACTTTCTCTGTCCCTTCTCAATCGCCTCCTTGGTGAGTGTTCTGCTGGTGGAGGAAGCTGTGCTGGGGGTGTGAGAATTTGTGAGGTGGATACCGGGTTGTAGAGGATACTGGGATGAGGGTTGGGGGGTCAAGTGAAAGGGGAGGACAGGGAGGGTGGGGTGAAAGGGAGGAGGACAGGAAGAAAAGGGGGGTTTTCTATGCAGAGGAGGGTGGTGGGATTGCCCTCACCGCTGGTGTTACTGGATAACTTGTTGTGGATTCCCCCCTCGCCTCTGGGGGGGGGGTGATGTGTTGGGAGTTGTGGCTTCCTGGTTTCCCCTCTCGCCATGTGCTTCTTCCTTGCTTCTGCCCACCATGGCCCCTCCTCCCTCGTCATGTCCCTCTGGAGGATACTTTTTTTAATTCTCCCACATGTTGCAGGTGGCTTTTTTCTTTGTTAGAATCGTGTCCTTTGTATTCTCGTTGGCAAACACTCTCTTTACACATGGTCTAGGTCTTTTTGTACCAGCCTAACCTGAAAACCTTCTCATGCTATGCTCAGCCCCTTCCATGTCTAGTGCCTTCAGCATTTCATTCACTGCCGCTTTGTCCTTATCATTCCACTCTTTCCTATTAGAGCCTTCCTGCTCTTCAGGAGGCTCAGAACCCACAGCTACCACTGACCTTTCCTTTCCAGCAGCTGGCTAGTGGAGCATGCCACTTCCTTTGAGGTGGCTGCTTTCATGGCTACCTCCAACACTGCAGAATTAACTTCAGATTTTGTTTTTTTAACCATTTCTGCAAATGATTCTTTTTTTGTGGCATTCTCTTCCAAAATACTATTACCCCTTCTCCCTGGGTGGTTATCTGAGTCTCAGCATCGATACTGTTCTCTTTGAGGGTTCTAATCTCCTCCTTTGCTGCTGTCACTCTCTTTTTAGGTTGCTTTTTTCATTCTTCATTTCCTGCATCTCACTCTTGATGTCCTCCAGAAACTGGG
>WNGS01143616.1:30221-41004 GCA_020271785.1 Procambarus virginalis
CTGCTCACACTACATGCTCGAGCAGTGTTACTTCAACCATTCATGATTTTTCTGCAGTCATTCTTGAGGTGGTTGTCTGTTGTCGCCCTCTACTGAGGGTGACTTGACTATACCTGATGAAAGGTGGTTTTTAATCTCTCCCACGTGAGAGCAGTCACGCCTGAAGCACTTGAGCTCTTCTAATTGTGCTTGCGGGGTTGAGCTCTGGCTCTTTGGTCCCGCCTCTCAACCGTCAATCAACAGGTGTACAGGTTCCTGAGCCTATTGGGCTCTATCATATCTACACTTGAAACTGTGTATGGAGTCAGCCTCCCCACATCACTTCCTAATGCATTCCACCTGTTACTACTCTGACACTGAAAAAGTTCTTTCTAACGTCCCTGTGGCTCGTGTGGTGTTGTGTGTGTGTGTGTGGTGTGTGTGGGTGTGTGTGTGTGTGTGTTTGTATGGTCCCTCTATTACATAAATGGCCATTCATTTATGCAATGCTAAAAGCAAGTATACATATTTGTTCCCCTCCATGGAGAGGGTCGGGATAAAGGTTCTACTTCTAGTGCAAAGGGTTATTGACCATTCGACTCCCCTATTGTACCGATTGAATATTAGAGGTTCCTGATACTCGAATTACACGTATCCTGCTATCGACAGGGCGAGGCTTGCAGTATCCACTTGGTTTTGACCTTCCGGGGGGGAGGGGGTTGTGTTGGCGATTCTCGCTTGTGGAGCAGGCCAAGAGGCCTAACCTATGAGCATAGGCCAAGAGGGTTAAACCTACGAGGATAGGCAAAGACAACTAGATGCACAATCCTAGAGAGAAAAAACGGACGGTTTATGATCACTATATAAAAATTACTAGGGGAAATGGACACAGTGGACAAGGATAGCTCTTAAGCAGACGAGGAGTCGCAATAACGTGGCTAAAGTATGTTGACCAGACTTCACACTAGAAGGTGAAGGGACGACGACGTTTCGGTCCGTCCTGGACCATTCTCAAGTCGATCCACTTGAGAATGGTCCACGACGGACCGAAACGTCGTCGTCCCTTCATCTTCTAATGTGTGGTCTGGTCAACATAGCTCTTAAATTGAGAAAAAGTAGGTACCTGATTGGTCGACTGGTCATCCAGGCTGTTGGACGCATCTGCTCGCACCCTGACGTATTAATCACAGCCTGATTAATCAGAATATCCTCAAGAAGTGTTTCAAGAGTTCTCTCCTGAACACCATGACCCAACCACTTGGGCTGGACGGTAGAGCGACGGTCTCGCTTCATGCAGGTCAGCGTTCAATCCCCGACCGTCCACAAGTGGTTGGGCACCATTCCTTCCCCCCGTCCCATCCCAAATCCTAATCCTGACCCCTTCCCAGTGCTATATAGTCGTAATGGCTTGGCGCGCTCTCCTGATAGTTCCCTTCCCTTCCTGAACACCATGAGAGATCAGCTCCTATATCTAGCGGATTTAAGCCAGATTCGACAAAGAATTTAAACAGTTAAATTGCAATGCAGCATGTATAGTTTTACCAACAACCTACATGCACTCTGGGGTAGGTGATGGTATCTGAAGGGAGCATTTGGTGAGGAACTCCATTACCTACACCAGAGTGCATGTGTGTGGGGGATTTGTAAAACTTGGGTTGGCAGTAGGTAGTGCCTCCGGATTCCTGGTGGATTCAGGCGGATTCCAGGGGCCAGATTCACGAAGCAGTTACACGAGGACTTGCGAACGTGTACATCTCTCCTCAATCTTTGACGGCTTTGGTTACATTTATTAAATAGTTTACAAGCATGAAAACTTGCCAATCAACTGTTGTTATTGTTATAAACAGCCTCCTGGTGCTTCGGAGCTCATTAACTGTTTAATAATTGTAAACAAAGCCGCCAAAGATTGAAAAAAAGCTGGACAGGTTCGTAAGTGCTTGCGTAACTGCTTCGTGAATCTGGCCCCAGGTTAAATAACCTTTAGCACGCCAAGCTGGTTCGATCGTCGCTTTCTTCCAATGACACATTTTGGCGTGTATGTATATATGTATAGTAGTAGGCATCCATACACGCATTCATATACATATGTATATGAACGTTATTTTGATTTGTTGTGTGTGTGTAGAAGACTTCACTCCTTGCAGACACTTAGGCAAGTACAGATAGGCAAGTACTGGTGGGTAAGCACACGGGTACTGGGGGTGTATTGGGTGGGGGGGGGAGGTTGTCACGTGACACCAGGGGGTGTGACTGCTGTTCAAGGACACTATTGCTGCTACTCACTCCTTGGTCCTAACTCCACTCCTCCTCCTCCCTCTGGTGCACATCTAGTTTTGAAACTGTGTTAACTTAGATTCTGATTCAAAGTTACTCAATTACCTTTGAAAAAGATAGTTTTAATCACGAGGTGGAGTTATTTACGCTCAATATTAGCAGTCCCCGTGGCGTAGTGCTAAAGCCACTCGCCCGGCGCGTCGCTAGCGCTTTGGCGTGGGTTCGTATCCTGGCCGGGGAGGATTGACTGGGCGCCAGTCCTTAAAAGTAGCCTCTATTCACCCAGCAGTGAATGAGTACCTGGTTGAGATTTGGCGGGTCGTATTCCAGATAAAAATTAGGATTAAGGACCTGCCCGAAACGCTGTGTTCTAGTGGCTGTACAAGAATGTAACTTTGTGTTTATATAAATAAATACAAATGAACCACTAGAACCGCTAGAACCATTTACGATATTCTATCGTCCCTCCCCCCACCCCAAGAGCACAGGACCAGAGACTACTAACTATACTATAAGTAATCATACTGCTATGACAGGATGTACAACAGTGCCAATAGGAAGAACACTAACGGGTTTGTTCATCCTGTCTATTGTACTGACGCAGCTGCTACTTTTTACCGACTCTTCTTGTGTGTGGTCATATAATGTGGATTTGGTTCTGTTGTTGGGAGAGTTGGATAAAATTGGAAGGGTTGGTGGGAGAGGGATGCTCCCATGGTAGCGCAGCATCAGAGCATGCATCTCCAGCCTCTCATCTGCACCTCAGGAGCGTGGTCCCAGATGCTCAACATGTGAAAAAAATGACTTGATATACATACACTTAAACAAAACGTTTTGATTGGACCACGGGGTAAACTTAACAAATGTGTAAACAATCTACAGAAGTTGATGAATAGACGACTGCTTCTTAAGGCAAACAGGTCAAGTCGAAGACAGTTACCTCCGCTCTCAAAAGATGTTCCTTATTTGCATTATATTATTTATTTATATTATTCATTGTGTCGGGGGATGGGTAGCCAGTGTGTATATACATGTTACTTATATCTAGGTCCTTTTCCCCCACGGCCCGGTCTCTAACCAGGCCTCCCGGTTGGTAATCTGGTCAACACCGTCAGACGTATGAATCACAGCCTGGTTGATCACGGTACAAGGCACAATGGGAAACACCCACAGTAGGAAAGCAACATGTAAAGGACCTGGGAATAATGTCTGACGACACAGGTGGAAACTCGATACCCAAATGAGCCTCAGAGACCTTGGAACTTTTTTTCAGTGTCAGAATATTATAATATGAAACGAGGAAGTGATGAGGTGGAGGCGGACTCCATACACGTTTTCAAACGTAGATATGATAGAGCCCAATCGGTTCAGGAATCTGTACAGCTATTGTACTATCTTCATTAATCGATAGCAGCCCGTGGTAGTTACAGCCCCGTTACAACGCAGCTCCTGTGCCAGGTAAGTCCAGTATGGGATCGCCATAGTCCGTGCTACTTGGAAGTTTTTGTTCAGAGTAGCTAAATCTAAATCTAACGGATAGCAGCCTCGTTAGACGTAGAGATGAAAGTCTCGTCCTAATCACACACTCAGACCTTGACAAGGCACTTAGGAGAGTAAGACAAGATTTTATTGGTGTAAATTTCTTAAATTAATTTCACAAATATACAAGTTTTTTTTATCTTATATTATTTTATTATATATTTTTTGTTTAAGGTAGACCTGCATTTGTGTAGCTGCCCAAGACTTATGTAGGGGAGCACTGTGTCAAAAAACGTCGTCAGGGCTAAAAACTCCCCATTTGCAGGATGGTTAGTCATACAGGGGCCGCATGTTGAGTAGTCTGCACTGGCAAACTCTTATGTGCAGTATGAGGATATCCTAAGGAACACAAAGGATATCCTAAAAAAAAACACAAAGGATATCCTAAAGGTGATATCCCATGCCACGTCTTGTGATGTCCTAATCTTCATCATTCATTCATTCTTTAAGACTGGTTTACTGGCCATTAATCACCTTTGGAGTCTCTCTGAACTGGGCTGTGAATCATGGGCCAGGCTGCTAACAGGTGCCTCTAACAGCCTGGTTGACTAACCACCAACCAGGAGGCCTAGTCACTGCCGCGAGGACGTTGAACCTCGGAATTAACGAAAGGAAAGTTAACGATTTGGAGAGAATTCTGCTTCCGCAGATTGGCTTGTGGGCGATGAGTCACAATAACGTGGCTAAAGTATGTTGACCAGACCACACACTATAGAAGGTGAAGGGACGACTTGAGAATGGTCCAGGACGGACCGAAACGTCGTCGTCCCTTCACCTTCTAGTGTGTGGTCTGTTCAACTGACTTGTGCTCAGGGGGGACTCGTATGGTGTTCCGATCTCTAGTTTATTAGAAATATAATTATTCTAATTAGTTTTAAATATGTAAACATTGACTTGATTAGCTAATATCTGGTGTTCATTTTGTGTAAATGATTTTACTTGTCAGTTTGTGGGGCTTATTTTGGTTAAAGGTTGTGGTGTGAAGATTGTTTAGGGAGGGAGGAATTATCAAGGGGAAAGCGGCAAGCCATTAGTCTATATAGCACTTGGAAGGGGTCAGGATTAGGATTTGGGATGGGACGGGACGGGGCAGGGAAGGAATGGTGCCCACCCCTTGTAGACTGTCGGGGATTGAACGCCGACCCGCATGACGGGAGGCCGTCGCTCTACCGTCCACCCCCAAAGAGTAGTGAAGTGTGTTTAAGAGAGTGTGGGTTGGTGTAGTGAGGAGCGAGTGAAGGCTTGAGTCACCGCCTTGCTAACCTTAACCTCACCTTAACCTCGGTGAACGGCGCCCCGCTCCTGTGGCAGGTAAGTCCACTACGGGCTCACCATAGCCCGTGCTACTTGGAACTTGTTCAGAGTAGCTGAATGTATAACAAACAACAACCACTCTGTGAACACTGTTCCCGCCGCCCGAACAGTCCTCCACTTTTGTATATATCTATAAAAAAAAAGTTGTTACATTCTTATACAGCCACTAGTACGCATAGCGTTTCGGGCAGGTCCCTGGAATACGATCCCCCGCCGCGAAGAATCGTTGTTACAACCAAGTACACATTTTACTGTTGAGTTAAACAGAGACTACAGTCAAGGATTGCGCCCAGTAAATCCTCCCCGGCCAGGATACGAACCCATGACAAAGCGCTCGCGGAACGCCAGGCGAGTGTCTTACCACTACACCACGGAGACTGTGACTTCTCGCCAAACACACGAAATGACCACAGTCGCCAGTCCTTGAGGTACTCTCAGTACTGTGTGTACATTGTGAACACTTGAACGTTCACCTCTGCTACCAGAGAGCACTGTATAAACATCAGAGGTCCGCGGTTGTTCAACGTCCTCCCAGCGACTATAAGAGATATTGCCGGAACAACCGTGGATATCTTCCAAGAGAAAACCGGACTGTTTTCTAAGAGAAGTTCCGGATCAGCCGGGCTGTGGTGGGTATGTGGGCCTGCGGGCCGCTCCAAGCAACAGCCTGGTGGACCAAACTCTCACAAGTCAAGCCTGGCCTCGGGCCTGGGGAGTAGGAGAACTCCCAGAACCCCATAAAGCAGGTATCAACCAGGTACCATCTTGGTATACGCTCCACCCGCTGTCTTCACTCTCAAGACATTTTCACAAGTTTACTTCTTGAATTTAAGTCAGTTCTCTTTTCTTGCCAGGGATGGGGAGGGGGGGGGGGTGTACCGGCACACAGCTGGTGCCCAGCCCTTGAGAAAGTGGTTGGTGACCCAGCCCTGATCCCTCTCTCTCCCCTCTCTCTCCTGCTCACACCTGTTCACGTTTCCTCCACCCTGGTGACCTCTGGTCGCCGGGTCCTGCTCTGCTAGCCCCTCCTTCCCTCCCTCCCTCCCTCCCTCCGTCCCTCGTCGTTTAAGACATAAGAACAAAGGTAACTGCAGAAGGCCTATTGGCCCATACGAGGCAGCTCCTATCTATAACCACCCAATCCCACTCATATACTGTCCAACCCGCGCTTGAAACAATCGAGGGACCCCACCTCCACCACGTTATGCGGTAATTGGTTCCACAAAACAACCCTGTTACCGAACCAGTATTTACCCAAGTCTTTCCTAAATCTAAACTTATCCAATTTATACCCATTGTTTCGTGTTCTGTCCTGTGTTGATACTTTTAATACCCTATTAATATCTCCTTTGTTATGTCCATTCATCCACTTGTAAACCTCTATCATGTCACCCCTAACTCTTCGCCTTTCCAGTGAATGAAATTTAAGCTTTGTTAATCTTTCTTCGTACTAAAGATTTCTAATTTGGGGAATTAACTTAGTCATCCTACGCTGGACACGTTCAAGTGAATTTATATCCATTCTATAATATGGCGACCAAAACTGAACTGCATAATCTAAATGGGCCTAACCAGAGCAAGATATAGCTGAAGAACCACACCAGGTGTCTTGTTACTAACGCTTCGATTAATAAATCGCTTCGATTAATAACATGTCACATGTCACTAGGTATCTTGAGGAGACACTTCCCGTGCCACACCCACCTCTATATGGGGGGGGGGGCCTCCAGACTTGCTGTGATTTCAGTTGAAATTCGGTTATAAAAGACTAACAAGTCACGGTGGTCTAGTGGTAGAGTAAGCGGCTTGGCAATGCCTTAGGTTCGCGCCCACCTATAGGCCTAGTGAGCCGGTCGGCCGGGCGTACAGCACGCTGGACTTGTGATCCTGTGGTCCTGGGTTCGATCCTAGGCGCCGGCGAGAAACAATGGGCAGAGTTTCTTTCACCCTATGCGCCTATTACCTAGCAGTAAAATAGGTACCTGGGTGTTAGTCAGCTGTCACGGGCTGCTTCCTGGGGGTGGAGACCTGGTCGAGGACCGGGACGCGGGGACACTAAAGCCCCGAAATCATCTCAAGATAACCTCAAGATAGTAGATTTTCTCATTGGGTATAAACTCGCCGGTGGGTTACTGTGTGTGTTTCGGGGTTCCATGTCAACTCTGCTTTTCGAGGAAGCTGTTTGGCACTTTCTTCCTTGCTACTTGGGGTCTCTTTCTTGCATCTTGGTCTTCGAGTTATCACAGTGTGTTCAGATTTGGAGCCTATTATCTTCCAAGTGTAAATTATTATGCCGCCCTTTCGCCTGTGCTGTAGAGAGTAATTTAAAAATTGTAACCATTCTCGATTATTTGATAATTTAGATGTTTTATTGTGTGGTTTCGCGAAGTAAAATGTTTGCACAATGGCGCATTGTGCAATTGTGCCATTCTATTGGTGTGATATTCATATTACATTTTGTCCGCAGTTTACCAATAAATTAAAACGGTTTACTGCATGTGCGCCGTGACCGTATGTAAATAATACTGTAGAAAAAAAATTAAGTTCTGTACATTGGAATTCTGGACTTCGAGGCTTGGAGCTACCATTCACTGATAAAAGTTAATTCCCAATTTATCATTAATGACTTGCTTTAAATTAACTCTAAAAAACTCCTACACAATGTCCACCTTATCAGACATGTGGAGTGTTGAGTAGGCCTACTTCAGGCTTCCCGTGTGGGTTGTGACGTCACGTTTAAAAGGCCTATACTGGCGTGCCATCAGCGAGATGTTTCACTCAAAACTGAGGTTATGCTGTCAGGTCATTCCCAGACATCTGCGCACATACGGGACCAAAGAGCTGAAGCTCAACCCCCGGAAGCACAACTAGGTGAGTATATGCTCATCCCTCCACATAGGCTGTTTTTTTTTACGGGCTATTCATGCCCGTGCCACCTCTTGGGTGGCTTAATCTTCATCAATAAATCGGTATGCTCTTTTTGCGGCCGCCAGGAGGCTCTCGGTGATGGTTCTACGACTCTCGCCGACTTTGTGCAATGTTGTGTTCATGTCTTCTAATATAAACAGTACAGGGTCCTCTGTGGCCAAAGTCTTAAACTGTTGGACTTAGAACATGTCCAGTCACAAACGTGCTCTTGTTCAGGCCACACCTGTCCCACTCCCCCTGGGGGGGGGGGGGAACCTGTCCCTCCCACCAGGGGCTACACCTGCCCTGGGGGACCTGTCCCTCCCCACCAGGGGGCTACACCTGCCCTGGGGGGCCTGTCCCTCCCCACCAGGGGGCTACACCTGCCCTGGGGGACCTGTCCCTCCCCACCAGGGGGCTACACCTGCCCTGGGGGACCTGTCCCTCCCCACCAGGGGGCTACACCTGCCCTGGGGGACCTGTCCCTCCCCACCAGGGGGCTACACCTGCCTTGGGGGGCCTGTCCCTCCCCACCAGGGGGCTACACCTGCCCTGGGGGACCTGTCCCTCCCCACCAGGGGGCTACACCTGCCTTGGGGGACCTGTCCCTCCCCACCAGGGGGCTACACCTGCCCTGGGGGACCTGTCCCTCCCCACCAGGGGGGCTACACCTGCCCTGGGGGACCTGTCCCTCCCCACCAGGGGGCTACACCTGCCTTGGGGGACCTGTCCCTCCCCACCAGGGGGCTACACCTGCCTTGGGGGGCAGTAATACCTGTAATATGGTCAATCAGTTGATGGGGTTCTGGGGAAGGGGTGGGGGGAGGAGGGTCTTGGGGTAGTGGGGGGGAGGGGGTCTTGGGGTAGTGGGGGGGTCTTGGGGGGAGGAGGGTCTTGGGGTAGTGGGGGGGAGGGGGTCTTGGGGTAGTGGGGGGGTCTTGGGGGGGGGAGGAGGGTCTTGGGTAGTGGGGGGGGGGTCTTGGGGTAGTGGGGGGAGGGGGTCTTGGGGTAGTGGGGGGGGTACAAGGGTCGTTTGGTCACCTCTGACTCATGCGCTTGCAATTCATGTTGTCCTTATCTAGCTGTGAGACGCCAGCTGGTGCACAGTACGTGTGCTGGGGGGAGGGGGGGGCAGGTGGTGCACGGTACGTGTGCTGGGGGGAGGGGGGGGCAGGTGGTGCACGGTTCGTGTGCAAGGGGGGAAGGTGGTGCACAGTACGTGTGCAAGGGGGCAGGTGGTGCACAGTACGTGTGCAAGGGGGCAGGTGGTGCACAGTGCTCACCTAATTGCTCACCTAATTGTGCTTGCGGGGGTTGAGCTTTGGCTCTTTGGTCCCGCCTCTCAACTGTCAATCAACAGGTGTACAGATTCCTGAGCCTACTGGGCTCTATCATATCTACACTTGAAACTGTGTATGGAGTCAGCCTCCACCACATCACTTCCTAGTGCATTCCATTTATTAACTACTCTGACACTGAAAAAATTCTTTCTAACGTCTCTGTGGCTCATCTGGGTACTAAGTTTCCACCTGTGTCCCCTTGTTCGTGTCCCACCCGTGGTGAAGAGTTTCTCTTTGTCCGCCCTGTCAATTCCCCTGAGAATTTTGTAGGTGGTTATCATGTCTCCCCTTACTCTTCTGTTTTCCAGGGATGTGAGGTTCAGCTCCTTTAGCCTTTCCTCGTAGCTCAATCCTCTCAGTTCCGGGACGAGCCTGGTGGCATACCGCTGAATCTTCTCTAACTTTGTCTTGTGTTTAACTAGGTATGGACTCCAGGCTGGAGCTGCATACTCCAGGATTGGTCTTACATAAGTGGTATACAGGGTTCTGAAAGATTCCTTACACAAATTTCTAAAGGCAGTTCTTATGTTGGCCAGTCTAGCATATGCCGCTGATGATATTCTTTTGATGTGGGCTTCTGGGGACAGGTTCGGTGTGATATCAACCCCCAGATCTTTCTCTCTATTTGACTCTTGTAGGATTTCCCCTCCCAAATGATACCTTGTGTTCAGCCTCCTGCTCCCTTCTCCTAATTTCATCACCTTACACTTTCCCGAGTTGAACTTTAGCAGCCATTTTCTAGACCATTCCTCCAGTTTATCCAGGTCATCCTGTAGTCTCTGTCTATCTTCATCCGTCTTGATTCTTCTCATAATTTTTGCATCATCAGCAAACATTGAGAGGAATGAGTCTATACCCTCCGGAAGATCGTTCACATATATTAGAAACAGGATGGGTCCAAGTACTGAGCCCTGTGGACTCCGCTGGTGACATCTCGCCACTCTGATGTCTCCCCCCTCACCGTTACTCGCTGTTTCCTGTTGCTTAAGTACTCCCTTATCCACTGGAGCACCTTCCCTTTTACTCCTGCCTGTTGCTCCAACTTTTTTAACAGCCTTTTGTGCGGTACTGTGTCAAAGGCTTTTTGGCAATCCAGGAAAATGCAGTCGGCCCACCCTTCTCTTTCCTGCCTAATTTTTGTTGCTTGGTCATAAAATTCTATTAAACCTGTGAGGCACGATTTACCATCCCTGAACCCATGTTGGTGGTGCGTTATAAAGTTATTTCCCTCTAGATGCTCTACGAGCCTTTTCCTCACGATCTTCTCCATTACCTTGCATGGTATACAAGTTAAGGAAACTGGCTTGTAATTCAGTGCCTCTTGCCTGTCACCCTTCTTGTATATTGGGACCACGTTAGCTGTCTTCCAACTTTCTGGTAAGTCTCCTGTTTCCAGTGACCTGTTATACACCATAGAGAGTGGCACACTT
>WNGS01143619.1:0-13791 GCA_020271785.1 Procambarus virginalis
CACCCACCCAACTGGCGGCAGCTTTACAGTCATGTGCTCCACACCCACCCAACTGGACGGCAGATTTACAGTCTGTGCTCCACACCCACCTAACTGGGGCGGCCTTTACAGTCATGTACATGCATTACCTACAGTAAGCAAATTTTGGATACTTGGCTAAGATTTCGGGCAGCACATCATTATGAATGAAGTACTTACACATTTCTTGGACACTATTAATGGTGTTATCTCTGAATTCTGCGATTTTTTCACATTCCATTATATAATGACGCAAAGTATGCGAATAGTTCTGCTGACAGAGTTTGCATTTAGTCAAATCTACATCAGCAGATGTTACAAACTCCCAGAGGTACTTGTAGCCGAGCCTAAGCCTAGCAGTGGTAACATCTAGAAGTCTGCTAACATTACCCATAGACGTGCGGTTCTTACTGCATAATAGAATGATGATAGATGGAGGAACCGGTGTGAATTTCACTTTGCCTGAAGTCTCCGAAATTTTGTTGATGTTCCCGGAATATTGCTGCCCTCAGGCTGCTCAAAGGCAGTCCAAGTTGGTAATCAATTCCCTCTTTACGAGCAAAAGTCTTGACCAACTCATCAGTTCTATCATGCATTCGGAGACCAATATGGGAAGGAATCCACAGGAGACAAACTCTGACGCCATCATTGATTATTTCATTATATCTGTGTCTAGCTTCAGAGATAAGCACGTCACAGTTATGCCTTAGGGAGCTGAGGGCAGCCAAGGATGACAAGGAGTCACTTACAATTAACGTGTCAACTTTGGATTCATATACTCGCTCGAGTGCAAGGATTATGGCAACCAATTCTGTTTGAAGAGTGGAGGCCCAGTTACTGAGACGCTCTCCACACTCATGGGAGATGGAACCATCTCTCCCTGTCACAACAACTGCACTTCCAGCTGCGCCATAGGACTGGTGCAAGAATCCATCCGTTAAGGCATTGTACTTTGCTTCATGTCGAAGCAAGGCTTGTTCTTTAATCAGCTTCTTGGGTGGGAAAGGGGGGGGGACAGTAATTTGGAAAGGGGTGATCTCCCATGGGGCAGGAAAAGTGTTGTTGTTGTCTCTCTTGGTGGAGGTGATGAAAGTTATACATTCTGAGCACATTGGCAGTTTTGGTAATCCATTTGGCGGGATGCTGACCTTCAAGGAAGAAGGCTTGGAGGGCTTCAGTGCAGGGTTAGGGTCGGTTAGCCTAAGCATCTTGATACCAATTATAACATTAATTTCGGTGATACGATCGCTTACAAATGAAATATTCAGTTCGTTCCTCATGTTTAGTAATTTAGTTGTACGGGGACATCCGGGGATAATCCTCATGGCTTCGTTTTGCCTCTTTTCCAGCCCTCCAAGCATTCTCTCAGGCACTAGAGCAAGCATGGGTGCAGCATACTCAAATTGGGAGCCGGTCGGCCGAGCGGACAGCACGCTGGACTTGTGATCCTGTGGTCCTGGGTTCGATCCCAGGCGCCGGCGAGAAACAATGGGCAGAGTTTCTTTCACCCTATGCCCCTGTTACCTAGCAGTAAAATAGGTACCTGGGTGTTAGTCAGCTGTCACGGGCTGCTTCCTGGGGGTGGAGGCCTGGTCGAGGACCGGGCCGCGGGGACACTAAAAAGCCCCGAAATCATCTCAAGATAACCTCAAGATAAATCAAATCAAATGTTTATTCAGGTAAAAGTGCATACATAGAAGATTAGTTACAAACATAATGCTGGATTTATAAATAGAGCTAATAGATACAATACCTAAAGCCACTAGTACGCATAGCGTTTCAGCGACCTAATATATGAGAGATACATCATTTTGCCAATTCTCACATTTGCGCCATAGCTAACTGTGCGCCAGCAATACCATGTTAACAAGAATGGATGGGGATAATAAAACAATGAAAAGCATAACATGGTGAATGAGTATCGTTCGTTTGGCAGGAGCGTCGCGGGGTGGGCCGGGCAATCAACCACAGGTCAGTAGTGCAGCAGTAGTGGTCGCGGGAGGAGCATGCTCGTCCCCGGGACACTGGTGTGAGTATGTCAATGTTTTATATCTCCCTTAAAATACCGAATGTTATTTTGTCCGTCAACCCGGTCCCAGTGGACGCATGTCCACCAATCCGGTCCGCATGGACGCATGTCCACCAATCCGGTCCGCATGGACGCATGTCCACCTGTCCGGTCCGCGTGGACGCATGTCCGTCAACCCAGTCCGGTCAGCATGGACGCATGTCCGCCAATCCGGTCCGCATGTCCGCCAGTCCGGTCCGCGTGAACGCATGTCCGCCAATCCGGTCCGCATGGACGCATGTCCGCCAATCCGGTCCGCATGAACGCATGTCCGCCAGTTCGTTCCGCGTGGACGCATGTCCGCCAGTCTGGTCCGCATGGACGCATGTCCGCCAGTCTGGTCCGCGTGGACGCATGTCCGGTCCGAGTGGACGCATGTCCGCCAGCCCGGTCCGCGTGCACGCATGTCCGGTCCGAGTGGACGCATGTCCGCCAACCCGGTCCGCGTGGACGCATGTCCGGTCCGAGTGGACGCATGTCCGCCAGCCCGGTCCGCGTGGACTCATGTCCTCCAGTCCGGTACGAAGGACGCATGTTCGCCAGTTCAGTCCGCATGGACGCCAGTCTGATCCGAGTGGACGCATGTCCGCCAGTCCGGTCCGCGTGGACGCATGTCCGCCAGTCCGGTCCGCGTGGACGCATGTCCGCCAGTCCGGTCCGCGTGGACGCATGTCAGCGTGCTAACTTGGTCCGAGTGGACACGTGCCCGCTAACTTTGTCCAAGTGGACACGTGTCCGCTAACTTTGTCCAAGTGGACACGTGTCCGCTAACTTGGTCCAAGTGGACACGTGTCCGCTAACTTGGTCCAAGTGGACACGTGTCCGCTAACTTGGTCCAAGTGGACACGTGTCCGCTAACTTGGTCCAAGTGGACACGTGTCCGCTAACTTGGTCCAAGTGGACACGTGTCCGCTAACTTGGTCCAAGTGGACACGTGTCCGCTAACTTGGTCCAAGTGGACACGTGTCCGCTAACTTGGTCCAAGTGGACACGTGTCCGCTAACTTGGTCCAAGTGGACACGTGTCCGCTAACTTGGTCCAAGTGGACACGTGTCCGCTAACTTGGTCCAAGTGGACACGTGTCCGCTAACTTGGTCCAAGTGGACACGTGTCCGCTAACTTGGTCCAAGTGGACACGTGTCCGCTAACTTGGTCCAAGTGGACACGTGTCCGCTAACTTGGTCCAAGTGGACACGTGTCCGCTAACTTGGTCCAAGTGGACACGTGTCCGCTAACTTGGTCCAAGTGGACACGTGTCCGCTAACTTGGTCCAAGTGGACACGTGTCCGCTAACTTGGTCCAAGTGGACACGTGTCCGCTAACTTGGTCCAAGTGGACACGTGTCCGCTAACTTGGTCCAAGTGGACACGTGTCCGCTAACTTGGTCCAAGTGGACACGTGTCCGCTAACTTGGTCCAAGTGGACACGTGTCCGCTAACTTGGTCCAAGTGGACACGTGTCCGCTAACTTGGTCCAAGTGGACACGTGTCCGCTAACTTGGTCCAAGTGGACACGTGTCCGCTAACTTGGTCCAAGTGGACACGTGTCCGCTAACTTGGTCCAAGTGGACACGTGTCCGCTAACTTGGTCCAAGTGGACACGTGTCCGCTAACTTGGTCCAAGTGGACACGTGTCCGCTAACTTGGTCCAAGTGGACACGTGTCCGCTAACTTGGTCCAAGTGGACACGTGTCCGCTAACTTGGTCCAAGTGGACACGTGTCCGCTAACTTGGTCCAAGTGGACACGTGTCCGCTAACTTGGTCCAAGTGGACACGTGTCCGCTAACTTGGTCCAAGTGGACACGTGTCCGCTAACTTGGTCCAAGTGGACACGTGTCCGCTAACTTGGTCCAAGTGGACACGTGTCCGCCAACTTGGTCCAAGTGGACACGTGTCCGCCAACTTGGTCCAAGTGGACACGTGTCCGCCAACTTGGTCCAAGTGGACACGTGTCCGCTAACTTGGTCCAAGTGGACACATGTCCGCTATCCTGATTCTCTTTCTCTTAGAATTAACTCGAGGAGACACCCCACCTTTCTCGGGTGATGGAAGTCACATCTTCACACACTCTCCTCGTCACTGTAAGCATCTTCACTGCGCACTGTCTTCATCACTATAGCCATTTTCACTATCCAGGCAACACTAGGTACAAGCACAACCATCATCGCTACCCTCCTCTCCCCCCATCACCACCTTCCTTACCCCATCATTACCTTCCTTCTCCTTCACCAGTACATTTCACTACTCACCTTATCGTTCATTGTGTCTATCCTTTACCACCTTCCCTAACTTTCACCGCCTTCCCCATTATCACTATCTTAATTGCCCATCATTACCTTCCCTACCCTTCACCACCTTCCCTACCCTTCACCACCTTCCCTACCCTTCACCACCTTCCCTACCCTTCACCACCTTCCCTACCCTTCACCACCTTCCCTACCCTTCACCACCTACCCTACCCTTCACCACCTTCCCTACCCTTCACCAACTTCCCTACCCTAAGCATAGTTGGTATAGTTCTGGCAGCCTAGGTTCGAATCCTTGAAGTGTCCTTTGTATATGTATCAATAACTAGAAATGTCTGTACGATGTTGAAGGTCTGACGTTTGTGGTTAGGTTCACCCAACAACATACCCGTGTGTTGCTACAACATACCCGTGTGTTGCTACAACATACCCGTGTGTTGCTACAACATACCCGTGTGTTGCTACAACATACCCGTGTGTTGCTACAACATACCCGTGTGTTGCTACAACATACCCATGTGTTAGTTCAGAGCAGGAGAGATTGCTGAAATAGAGGGAATACAGAGAACATATACGGCACGCATAGACGAGGTAAAGCACCTAAATTATTGGGATCGTCTCAAAGCTCTCCAAATGTACTCACTAGAAAGAAGACGGGAGAGATATCAAATAATATACACTTGAAAGATACTGGAGGGCCAAGTACCAAATCTGCACAGTAAAATAACGACGTACTGGAGTGAACGATATGGAAGAAAATGCAGAATAGAACCAGTGAAGAGCAGAGGTGCCATAGGCACAATCAGAGAACACTGTATAAACATCAGAGGTCCGCGGTTGTTCAACGTCCTCCCAGCAAGCATAAGAAATATTGCTGGAACAACCGTGGATATCTTCAAGAGGAAACTAGATTTATTCCTCCAAGGAGTGCCGGACCAACCGGGCTGTGGTGGGTATGTGGGCCTGCGGGCCGCTCCAAGCAACAGCCTGGTGGACCAAACTCTCACAAGTCAAGCCTGACCTCGGGCCGGGCTTGTGGAGTAGAAGAACTCCCAGAACCCCATCAACCAGGTATCAACCAGGTTATAGCAACATACCCGTACTACATGACATTGTGCCAACGTCATCTACACGAAATGTTTTGCAATACCATTGTGAATTATTATTATTATTGATGACACAGATCAGTAACACTGATCAGCATGCTAACACTGAGGATGGTGATGACACGCCCCTGTATAACTAACCATGCTGTGAGAGAGGCACTTGACTTAGTATGACACAGCTCTAGCACAATAGCATATGCAAACTCCTCCAACTTTATTTAGATTCGGCATTGGTCAGTCGATGACCTTTACTCAGCCACCGATATTCATATCTCTCTCTGTCCAAGGTTGGAGGCCAGATGCTTGAGGTTGGCCTCACCTACCTTTGCAGAGGAAATGGTCTGGGGTACGGGAAGGACATAGGCTAGTCGGTGTTGGCAAAATTCAAGTGGGGGGGGGGAGGCATGCCACGGTCACACTGATCTCCACGAATGTATATATTTATATATACAAGAGTTGTTTCATTCTTGTACAGCCGTTAGTACGTGTAGCATTTCGGGCAGGTCCTTAATCCAATGGTCCCTGGAATACGACCCTGAGAAAAATCGTTTAACAACCAGGTACCCATTTTACTGTTGAGTTAAACAGAGGCTACAGTTAAGGATTTGCGCCCAGTAAATCCTCCCCGGCCAGGATACGAACCCATGACAAAGCGCTCGCGGAACGCCAGGCGAGTGTCTTACCACTACACCACGGGAACGTTTTTTACAAGAGATTTTTTATTTCCTTTATATTTTATATTTTTTACAAGAGAGTCAACAAAAAGACAGAATGAGAAAGATACATAGTTACAGACATACAGATAAAGAGAGAGAGACAAAGAGACAAACAACAATTTAGAAAGATAAATATAAACAGATACAGACCTGTGGAGAGAGCAGGTGCGTTAGGACAAAGAAAGTTACAAAGACAGACACACAAAAAGACAGAGATAGGGAGAGAAGGTGAATGTTTGGAGAGGGAAGGAGAAAGTGGATTGGATTGGAGAGTGGTGGGAGAGGAAGAGAGAGAGAGGAGAGGAGTTATAAAAGATACGAGAGGGGGGATGTTGGGGGTAGAAAAGGGGGAGAAAGATGGAAAGAGAGGGGGAGGGGAGAGAGAGAGACCCGGGTGCCGCCGGGTACCCTTCTAGAATAATAAAGGTTAGAATATATATACGATGGAGGACCATATGACGTCACTTCCGGGTAACAAGCGGTGCGGCCATTACACTGGAACAACAAAACATTTAATACATATCCTTACCAGGCAGTTACCTAACTTTTTGGCAGTTTTAACTGCGGAAGTCGACTCTTAAGTTCGAGTAATATTGCACAGTAAATTTAAATGTGTAAATAAAGGCAACCCTCTTGTTACTAGATGCACAATACAACAGAGGAAGGAAGCTTATACAGTGCTTCTGAAACCGGAAAACCTGTGTGTCTTTGGGTGTTGATGTGTGGGTGTTGATGCGTGGGTGTTGACGCGTGGATGTTGACGCGTGGATGTGTGTGTGTTGCGTGGGGGTGTGTGTGTTGATGTGTGGGTGTTGATGCGTGGATGTGTGTTGATGCGTGGGTGTTGACGCGTGGATGTGTGTGTTGCGTGGGGGGGGGGGGGTGTGTTGATGTGTGGGTGTTGATGCGTAGATGTGTGTTGATGCGTGGGTGTTGACGCGTGGGTGTGTGTGTGTGTGTGTATATGACTTATATATTAGGCAAATATTATGATAAATGTAAGTACATTTTATTTTATTGTACACTCGACAGGAGACGCGTGTCAGTAACACCTAACGTCACCCAACGTAAAGGAAAAAGGCGCGCCGGGATCGTGTTCCTTTGGAGCAAGATCCCAACTATCCATAGATCACGATCCGCCAAATGATTTACAACCAGCTTAATTACTACTGGATGTTCAGGTGTAAATTACGGAATGGTGCCTTACTCGTCCTGAGATCAGCTCGCAGCCGACTTGTCCTGGGTAGGTGGAGACGTTTCCTTACACTTGACACACCTGCAGTAAATATGTAGTTACCTTACCTTCAGGTACTTCCGGGGCTTAGCGACCCCGCGGCCCGGTCGTCGACCAGGCCTCCTGGTTGCTGGACTGATCAACCAGGCTGTTGGACGCGGCTACTCGCAGCCTGACGTATGAGTCACAGCCTGGTTGATCAGGTATCCTTTGGAGGTGTTTATCAGGTTCTCTCTTGAACACTGTGAGGGGTCTGCCAGTTATGTCCCTTATGTGTGGTGGAAGCGTGTTGAACAGTCTCGGGCCTCTGATGTTGATAGTTCTCTCTTGAACACTGTGAGGGGTCGGCCAGTTATGCCCCTTATGTGTGGTGGAAGCGTGTTGAACAGTCTCGGGCCTCTGATGTTGATAGTTCTCTCTTGAACACTGTGAGGGGTCGGCCAGTTATGTCCCTTATGTGTAGTGGAAGCGTGTTGAACAGTCTCGGGCCTCTGATGTTGATAGTTCTCTCTTGAACACTGTGAGGGGTCGGCCAGTTATGTCCCTTATGTGTAGTGGAAGCGTGTTGAACAGTCTCGGGCCTCTGATGTTGATAGTTCTCTCTTGAACACTGTGAGGGGTCGGCCAGTTATGCCCTTATGTGTAGTGGAAGCGTGTTGAACAGTCTCGTGCCTCTGATGTAGACAGTTCTCTCTGAGTACCTGTTGCACCTCTGCTCTTCAACGGGGGGTTACAATCAATCGTTGCGAACAGCTTTGACATACCTCAACAAGGGTAAAATATCTCTGCCTTGGTGTGATATTCGTGTGTTAATGTTCGATATTATGCACACACTTGCAAGTGATGCAAGAAGAGTGAGGGAGTAAGAATGAGAGGCGGCGGGAGGAAGTGATGACAAGGGTCGCCGTGTCCTCCCGGGTAACATCTGCTGCTCGCTGTAAACCCACCCAACGCTCATTTGTATCCATAAGTTCCCTATAAAAGTTCTCCCGCGCGCACTACGCTGTGCTCCGCATCGTCACGTGAACCTCCAGTTATACCAGCATATGTTCACACGACGCTGTGACTACTGGAGCCGGTCGGCCGAGCGGACGCCACGCTGGACTTGTGATCTTGTGGTCCTGGGTTCGAGCCTAGGCGCCGGCGAGAAACAATGGGCAGAGTTTCTTTCACCCTATGCCCCTGTTACCTAGCAGTAAAATAGGTACCTGGGTGTTAGTCAGCTGTCACGGGCTGCTTCCTGGGGGTGGAGGCCTGGTCGAGGACCGGGCCGCGGGGACACTAAAAAGCCCCGAAATCATCTCAAGATAACTGGTAGTGGCGTGTGCTGCGTGAGCCCAGGACACAATGTAACGGGGGTGGGGGGAAATAGCTATCTTTTGTCCATTATCCCGCCCCTAGTTAACTATTCTAGAGTTCCCCCAGAGTTCCTACTGCACCCTCTCTAGTTCAACATCTTGTAACCTAGGTATATGATTTCCTAGGTGCTACACCCACAGGGCATTGTACCTGGTCGGCTCCCCGCAACTCTCCACAACTCTACAACATTTCACTGCCACAAACGTATAAGAGAAACGAAAGGAAATAAATAAATAATGAAATAATTAGTGAGGGTTTGGGGTGATTGAGGTAGAGAGGAGGGAGGAGTAGGTGAGAGTAAGGAGTGTCGTCAGGTGAAGGGAAAGTGAGAGAGGCGGAAGGAGAGGAGAGGGAGTAGGAAGTAGAAGTAGATGATAGAAAGGTAGATTGGTAGAGGTAGACAAATAGACAGTAGAAGTGCTACCACCATCCATTCTAGTCAGTACATACAAGACAAGGAATCTAACTTGTCTGTATCATAAAATTCTCAAAGATGTTATCAAAAGGTCATTATTAGTATGTTTCATCTGTATCATGTATCTTGTTCCATGCAAGATTCTTTAATTCAATAATCTCAAGAGTATTCTATACTCTAGCTGGCCATATATCGGAAATTCCAAGTACTCGGAAATGCAATTAAAATCAAATTAAAAGTAAGTGAATCAAGTATTTATTTAGCATGATAAATATCAGAATTCAAGCCATCGAACTGAAGGTTCATTATGTCCAGATAAACAATGCGAGCCACCACACAGAACTTTGAGTCACTACAGCTGTCTGCCCCTAGAGATCACACAACATCTTAGTACACGAAATAAGTCACCTTTCATGTTCAACTCACCAAGTGTCTGCCTATAGCTGGATAGAGAGGAGGGGGGGAGGGTCTGCAGTTGACAGAGTCCCCCCCCCCCCGTCCGGCTGACAGCCTGCCTGGCTATACTGTCCTCTGTTATGCTCTGTTGGGCTGTTCCCCTATTCCTCGAATCTACAGCTCCCTGAGTATTTATTGGGGACCAACTAGCTAACTCCGCCCACAAGTAGATAACCCCAGGCACTCCACCAAGCCACACCTTAAACTGGCGGCTTGTTTGAAGGACACCCTTGGCTAGCCGCCTGCAATTATGAGCTTAGCAGAAACAAGGTCAACCTTACACGACCTGACCTTGGTCACTTGGTGGTCATTAACACTCTTAGAGGTGTGACTTTCAGGCCGACAGAATGGCGCCTCTCAAAATCTTGTCTGTGACTCATGTATCTCTATGTATATATTAAACACAAAACTAAACAAAACACCTTTACGGTGTTACAGCAGGCCACTGTGCTACGTGAGCCCAGGACGCAGGCCACTGTGCTGCGTGAGCCCAGGACGCAGGCCACTGTGCTGCGTGAGCCCAGGACGCAGGCCACTGTGCTGCGTGAGGACGCAGGCCACTGTGCTGCGTGAGCCCAGGACGCAGGCCACTGTGCTGCGTGAGCCCAGGACGCAGGCCACTGTGCTACGTGAGCCCAGGACGCAGGCCACTGTGCTACGTGAGCCCAGGATGCAGGCCACTGTGCTACGTGAGCCCAGGACGCAGGCCACTGTGCTACGTGAGCCCAGGACGCAGGCCACTGTGCTGCGTGAGCCCAGGACGCAGGCCACTGCTACATTGTCAAAGAGTGTACTCACCTAGTTGTGCTTGCCAGGGTACAGCTTCAGCTCTTTGGTCCCGCCTCTCAACTGTCAATCAACTGGTGTACAGGTTCCTGAGCCTACTGGGCACTATCATATCTACATTTGAAACTGTGTATGGAGTCAGCCTCCACCACATCACTGCCTAATGCATTCCATCCGTTAACTACTCTGACACTGACAAAATTCTTTCTAACGTCCCTGTGGCTCATTTTGGTGCTAGGTTTTCACTTGTGTCCCCTTGTTCGTGTTCCACCCATACTGAATAGTTTGTCTTTTTCCACCCTGTCAGTTCCTCTGAGAATTTTGTAGGTTGTGATCATGTCTCCCCTAGCTCTTCTGTCTTCCAGAGTCGTGAGTCTTAATTTCCGTAGCCTTTCCTCGTAAGTCATATCTTTCAGCTCTTGGACTAGTCTGGTATAAGATTTAGTATAAGATTTAACTAGGTATAGATCGACTCCAGGATTGGTCTGACATAAGTGGTATACAGGGTCCTGAACAATTCCTTACAAAAGTTTCTAAAGACAATTTTTATGTTGGCCAGTCTAACATATGCCACTGGTGATATCCTCTTGATGTGTGCCTCTGGGGACAGGTTCAGTATGATATCAGCCCCCAGATCTTTCTCTCTATTTGACTTGTAGGATATCACCTCCCTGATGGTACCTTGTGTTCGGCCTCCTGCTCCCTTCGCCTAATTTCATTATTTTGCACTTATGTGGGTTAAACTTTAGTATCCATTTTCTAGAATATTGCTCCAGTTTTTCCAGGTCGTCATGTAGTCTGTCTGTCTTCATATATATTGATTCTTCTCATAATTTTTGCATCATCAGCAAACATTGAGAGGAATGAGTCTATACCCTCTGGAAGATCATTTACGTATACCAGAAACAAGATGGGTCCAAGTACAGAGCCCTGTGGGACTCCGCTGGTGACATCTCGCCACTCAGATATCTCCCTTCCCCCTTCACAGTTACTCGTGATTGATTGATGAAGATTAAGCCACCCAAGAGGTGACACTGGCATGAATAGCCCGTAAGTGGTAACATTTTTGTTCAGTAAATCTATACAGTGTGCTGAGGTCGCATTTAATCGGCAGGTTGCTATCGCGGGGATGACGGGAGACATCTCCTGTCCACGAGGCTAACCATAGCCCGTGCTTCTTGCCCAGCTCCTGTGCCAGGTAAGTTACGGGCTCACCATAGCCCGTGCTACTTGGAACTTGTTCAGAGTAGCTGAATCTATAACAACAACATATCGCGGGGGAGGATACTGCTTGACAGTATTTATGAAGGTGTCCAGCTGCTGGACACCTTTTTTGACCAGAAGAGTGGCTGTGTTGATGGCTTCAGGGTGGTCACTGCAAGGTTCAGGGACTCTTAAAGCTCTTCTAAGGTCGTTGGTTGCTTCACCGTTACTCGTTGTTCCCTGTTGCTTATTCAGTTACTCGGAACAAGCTCCAAGTAGCACGGGCTATGGTGAGCCCGTAACTTACCTGGCACAGGAGCGGGACAAGTAGCACGGGCTATGGTGAGCCCGTAACTTACCTGGCACAGGAGCGGGACAAGTAGCACGGGCTATGGTGAGCCCGTAACTTACCTGGCACAGGAGCGGGACAAGTAGCACGGGCTATGGTGAGCCCGTAGTGGACTTACCTGGCACGGGAGCGGTGGTGCTCCAACTTCTGCAACAGCCTCTTATACTGTGTCAGAGGTTTTCTGGTTTACGGGCTATTCATGCCCGTGCCACCCCTTGGGTGGCCTAATCTTTATCAATCAATCAACTTTCTGACAGTCTTAAGAAAATGCAGTCTGCCCACCCTTCTTTCTTGCCTAATTGTTTTCGCGTGATCATAGAACCCGGCGAGCGCTTGCGTGCGTACGTGCGTGCGCGAATGTGTGTGTGTACTCACCTACTGTGTGGGGGGGGGGGGGGGGAGGGGCGTTTTCAAATATGTGTAATTAGCTTCACAAGATTATTGGCTTAGCTAAGTGAACTATGGATTTCTGTTCCAAAACCCATTATGTGCCTCTGTAACCCTTTCCCCCACCGCCCACGGTATGTGTATGGGGTGCATAATAAGTGACTAAACTAACTAGCGGTGGAGCCTCCAGGTTATGGGCACCTCTGGCAACTGTAACCAACTTCATTTATATTCATAAGTGCACCAAGCATAGTACCGTTCACTTCCAATCGTTAAGGAATGATTAAGCAATCTCTACTCCTCATCCTATATATGAATTACCCGTCCCTCACTCACCACCTTACCCAACCACTTGGGTTTGGGTAGAGCGACGGTCTCGCGTCATGCAGGTCAGCGTTCAATCCTCGACCGTCCAAGTGATTGGGTACCATTCCTTTCCCCCGTCCCATTCCAAATCCTTATCCTGACCCCTTCCAAGGGCTATATAGTCGTTATGACTTGGCGTTTTCCCCTGATAGTTCCCTCCCTCACCAGCATAATCACCTATGGTTAAGTAGTCAATAACCCACAACACTGTAGGGTAACAGTCATTATATACCCGCTCATGCAGGACAGGCCAATATAATAATGCTCTGGTAACCATTTAACAAAATGTGGTATAAATTATTCATCCACCAGTGACCACATACATGCTATGATGTAGCTGTGAAGGCTGACCCATGACTAACAAGTAAATTGTTTGCAACAAGACTAATTCCTTAACTTAGAGGATGGAGCTACGAGGAAAGGCCGTGGGAGCTACACAACGCCACCGTGGCCAAAGAGAAGGGAGAGAAGCGACATGATTACAACATTAAAGATTTGTAGAAGCTGGTTACTTTGCCATGATTTCGGGGTCCAATGTCCCTGCGGCCCAGTCCAGGCCTCCTGGCCTGAGGGAACTAAACAAATATATAAACATGAAACTAGGGAGGATGAGAAGTCATGGGTACGTGGGTGGAAACTAGAACCTCTGAGATAGGGACGTAAAGAAATACTTCTTCAGTATGACGACAGTAAGCAAATCAAATTATCTGTTCAAATAGCTTCGGCTATCACCTCCTTATGTCCGGTCGTGATGGTCGAGTGGATTAAGGTGTCCTGTACACCAGTTGCGTTGCTCCTGGCAGTATGGGTTCGAGTCACTTCTGGGGTGAGAGTTTTCAGTTGCATATAGTCCTGGGGACATTCAGGCTTGTTCGCATTTGTTTTCCTCACGTGTGCCCCAAAGAATGAGGTGATTTGATAAAATACTATGCCAAGATTACGGAGTGCCGGCGGGGGGATGGTTCAAATAGCTTCGGCTACACCTCCTTATGTCTGGTTGTGATGGTCGAGTGGATAAGGTGTCCTGTACACACCAGTTGCATTGCTCTGGCTGCATGGATTCAAGTCACTTCTGGGGTGGT
>WNGS01143620.1:0-16186 GCA_020271785.1 Procambarus virginalis
GTTGATAATTAATATTGAGTATAGCCTGAGTTCTGGCTAAATTAAACTCTACCTCACTTTGAGGTTAAATGTCCCTACCTAACAAGTATATAGCTAAAGATTTTGAGTGGTGTCTGCATGTCACCATTAACTTTCGTCGGCTTGCTCATCATTATCACCATTAGATGTAATGGTGATCATACAGCAACACTCAAAACCACACACAAAAATAATGAATACGCAAATAATTGATATGGGTACACTCATCAGAGTTACTGTAATGTTGAATCCCACCCTTGCTAGGGTCAGCACAAAAATGTATAATGTATGTACTACTCATTAGTACAGGACTAATTGTAAGAATTCTTGGGGTATCCAGTTCTAAGAGACCAAATGTTGTTTGATTTCTGAGAACAGATACAGTTTAATGTAATTGGTATGAACTAGTTCGATAAGACCAAATGTTGTTCTGGTCTGAGAACTGAAAGGTAAGATAAATGATAATTTATCCGGTTCGAAGAGGACCAAAATGTTGGTATTGGGGCTTGAACTCAGAAAATAAATTGTTTAATTGTTATATTAAAATTAATCGAAGGACACCCGCTTTTGAGAAAAGAGGGAAAACAAATGAAAATGATCATTAGAATGACACCAGAGAACAGTGTCTATGGAAAAACATTCAATGGATATTCACTTGAAAATAATGAAGACTGTAATTATGATTAAAGTCAAAGCCTCAAATATCAACATTGGGGGTTATTTCTAGAAATTCATATATATCTAGGAACCAGTGTGGTTCGTCACTAGTTCATTATGCATTGGAATGGTAAATCTAACTACAACATATGTAAATATATGGTAATCAAAATTATAATTTCAGATCATATTATAGAACAATAATTAAATTGAATAAATTTATAAGAAAAATGGGTCTTAGCTGTAAGACGATTTCTAACGCCAGTTCATCACTCGTCTCGTGATCACAGAATCCCCATAGATAAATGACTCGAGGTAAATAACACGATGGAGACAATCTTGCTGGCGTCTCAAATACACGCTGTAATACAAGAAATATAAAGTAGCAATTGACTAGGCTACAAAATTGTGCTATATATTCATGAAGCTGAACTGAGTAATAAATATTACTAACGTTTGATTGTATTTAATCTCTCTTCCTAACGACAAACTACTCACTAAGGCTCTAAATAATAGATGCATCTACAAGAAAGAAACCTGTGAGCGTAACCGAGTACTAAGGTTTGCCGAGAGGAGCGTCTGCTGGACTCAGTGTTCACTGCCGTGCACACTCAATTGCGGTCCGGATGGTAATTGTAGACGCTGGGTTCACTATTGAGGCACTAGAGAACACTGGCAAGTAAATTCCACTTATTAATTGAGTGTCGACGTAATTCTTATCGACAAGAATTCTCAATTATGCCACGTGCTCCACCACGCTATCTCGTGCGTGTGCCTTCTTGATGTAGTAATGGCGTAATGGCGTCTCCCTCTCCCCGCTCTCGCATTCACCACGGAAATTATTAAACACAAACTAATCTTTCCCGCGTAATTATGGATGAAAATGCGATAATATGAACTGGGGTGAAATTATAGGGAATTAATAATTATAATGTTCTCGATAAATAATCTCTAGCGAGAAATGGAGATAATATTTATACTTCTCCAGAGCATTCAAACGTAACAGAATAAAAACTGTTACTGGATAATTTTAATTAATAACTCTTGATTTACATTATCAGGAGTAATATTATCAGCAATATGCTCAGATTAATTTATAATAACACTATGGTTAGTGGTGTTAAGAGCTACTGCAAATGTAAGTTAATATTAATTTATCATAAGATAATAATGGATGATAAGTGTTGGAAATTTCCAACAGGCACAGGGCCACACCCACATAGATGCTACATGACACAGCCTTAGCAGGCCCTTACTACAGGCTCAGATAAGGCCATTCTAGTTATTGTAGTAGTAGTATTCATAACTAGTAATAATTATTGAAATAATAGTAGATTAGATCACCATATGTGGTATGATATAAAATTATAATAATTAAACTTAGGTAAACAATTTGTAGTTTAAGAAGGAGCCATTACAAAGTGGTTTAAGCTACAAATTGTCCCTCCAATTTATGTGAGAATAATTTCAGGCAGTTTTAACAAGTACATACAGTCCACTCAATTTCTTACTTACTAAGAAAAAATAAGATAAACTTTAATTTATTGAAGTCAATTAAAAGGAGATATACTGCCTGGAGTTTTTACCACATAAATTATGGTCCTTTGAACCTAGATGATTATTACAGTTAACCAGTAGGTACATTGCATCTAGATATAAAATCCTGATATACATTAGTAGTGCAATATTATAGCAGAAAGACATTGCTATATTTACATTTTCTAGCCTAACTTTTCAATCTCATAGCAAACAAAACTACAACAAAGCACTATTATTGTTCTGAAGCCTATGCCAAAGAACTATTGTGCCCTTTTCATTACAAGAGGTTGATAAGAGGCTACTTTACTTATAAGTTACTTATAAATGTTTTTGTAATTTAAGTATAAACATTACTTTAATATTGCACCAAGTAACATAATATTTACTGCATACCACATTATTTACAGCAAATTCTTGCACAAGGGTAGGACATTTTAGGCTGGTGTTGTACAGCAACCTAGTTTAATTTATTGTGCTAACCTGGTGTAAGGGTAAGAATTTTTTACACTTGTCTAGAGTTGAACATATATTACAACCTAGCAAGTACATATTTTTATGCAGTATTCATGACAACCCGAGTTGTGTTGTCAACCTGATATTCATACATATAATTATAGGTATAATTTAACTATAATCATTTCACCTTTGAGTGTTAACCTGTGTCTCTGTACCAACCAAGAGTGATAATGACGGGCTAGCTTGCGGAATACCAGCATTGATACAGGCTTACCACTCAAATTATAGCGTGTATGATTATACAGTAGTATATTTTAAATGATAAACAGCTCTAGTTCGGAAACTAGTTGCTTTATTAATTCAAGTGCCAAATAGTTAAAAGTCCATACGACTAGCAAGTACTTCCAAGATGTCTACACTCCAAAATGTAAAATTAACCCTTAAGGCCTTAAAGGGGCATCTCACAAGGCAGATTAACAAATGTGAAGACATGAGTAATCAAACTCCAGTTAATTATGCAGCACTGGAAAACTATCTTAAGCTTACACGGAACAAATATGACCGTGTGTTGCAACAAATGAAACAGTATCAAGATTTACTTAACGTTCAGTATTGATGAAGATACGATGAACAACATTCTCCAAGAACACTCTGATTATGAAGATGCAATGTTTGAAAATTACAACAATATGAAGATTTGATAAACGCCCATAAGGCCAATATAAATATTGCAGCTACAACTACCCAGAATCAGACAGCACCAGAAGTCAAATTACCATCACTCAGTCTCCCAACTTTTTCTGGAACAGAGGACGAGAATTGGGACAATTTCTGGAGCAAATTTGTCGATTCTGTGGATTCTAATGTCAATGTACCAAAGACGACAAAGTTTACGTATTTACAGAGTGTCTTGAAGGATGAAGCCTTTCAGGTAGTCTGTAATCTGAATCACACAGATGACGATTATGACAATGCTGTACAACTATTGAAAGAAACTATGCGAAACCTGAAAGGACTATCAGAATTTTAACCCAGAAGCTGTTAGATATTAAACATCCAAATAATACAGCAGTCTCACTCCAAGCCTTTAGATTGGAGCTTGAGTCTTTGCTTAAGGCACTTAAAAATAAAGTAAACTTGGATGAATCAGACTGGATAATCCAAGTCCATATGACTCGCAAATTACCCAGGGACATCCTGGATAAGTTGTTTGTGTTGTATGGAAAGTCATATCTGACAGTAACAGAGATTACAAAAGGGTTACAAACCATCATAGAACGAGAAAGAGTTATCCCAGATGAAAAAGCGACATCTAAACCTTCGTCTACTACTAATAGTAAACAACAGAGTACAAACAGTACTCCAAACAAATCTAAAACAACTTCTCCCTCCCCAAAGTGGAGACAAGGCAGTGTGGGCACATACGCAGTTGGTACCTCCAAACCTACAGGTAACGCGTCACCCAAATCGGTGACTCCTCAAGATACTGTTAACGTCTGGAGACCATGTCTGTTCTGTGAACAATCACATTCCATGTACAATTGCAGACGTTACCCCGATCGTGCAACACGCATAAAACGACTCAAGGAGATACATAGATGTACCAAGTGTATAAGGGAACATCATCCCGACAGCTGCACATCAACAATACGCACCTGTTATAGGTGCCATAAGGGTCAACACCATACAGCACTTTGTGGGGATTCAAGTACAAAGTCTGCCAAACCACAGGAGGAGGAAGGAACTAACACCTCAGTACAGCTTTGTACTGTGCTACCTGACATAAGTGTTTTCTCAACAAGGTCTAAACATAAATCAGCTCTACCTACTGCACGATTGATCATTAGAAATGGAGAGAACAAAGCCACCGTACGTGGATTATTTGATCAAGGGTCCCAATTGACCTTTATATCCAAAGAGTTGGTAGATACCCTGAAACTTACACCTGTAGAGGAGACACGAATAAACATAGCAGGATTCCTGACTGACTCAGGAGCCCGAGTTTTCAAGGTAGTACAACCCAAAGTACGATTAGGAGGTTACGAACAAAATGTACAAGCTCTAGTAGTAGATAGATTCCCAACAGATCTGTATGTATATGGTCTGGGGACAACAGCCAAATTCCTAGAAAAAAGGGAATTCATTTGGCTGATAAAATCACATCAGACAACCTTTCCAATATTGGAATCCTTATGGGATCAGATGTCTACCATAAGTTTATCAAAGGAAAGGAATACAAACACGGTATGAACGTGTTACCATCTGCAGGTGGCTATTTGCTAACAGGCCCTGTATTACGGCTAAACCAACCCGCACCTGTAGAACACCAACATGCCAACCCAGTAATGGTTGCATGACTAGGAGACCAGTCTCCACTGCAACTCAGAGACATGTCCGAGGAAGAGCTTGATCCCCCTGTACACAAGTTATGGGACCTGGCAACTCTCGGCATTGTCCCTGAACAACCTAGCCCAGATGATGACTGGACTTACAAACAATACCTGGACTCAGTTATATACAGAGATAATCAATACTGGGTCAGGCTACCATGGAAGCTGAATCACCCTCAGCTACCCGTCAACCATTTTATGGCACAAAACCAATTGAGATCACAGGTGTTGCGCTTACAAAGACAACCTGAGAACTTGAAGTTGTACCATGAAATAATACAGAAGCAACTCGATGACAAATTTATCGAAGTTGTTACAAATGATAACCCAAAGGAAGGTCACTACTTACCACATCATTGTGTACAGAAGAATTCTGCAACTACCCCATTACGGATAGTATTTAATTGCAGTGCTAAAATGAGGCCGAGTAGTGTTTCGTTAAACGACTGTCTTCAAACTGGCCCTAGCCTAACACAAAGGCTTTACGACGTGCTGTTAAAGTTCCGTATTGGGACTTATGCATATACGGCCGACATCAGCAAGGCATTCCTTAGGGTAGGTCTTCAAGAAGAAGACCGGAACTACACAAAGTTCCTATGGATTAAGGATCCTAACGATCCGAACAGTGAATTAATCACTTACCGGTTTGCCTCTGTCCTTTTTGGCGCCACGTCATCTCCTTTTCTGCTCCAAGCTACCTTGGATACGCACTTGAAGAAGTCCAATAGCCCAAACAAGACGGAAATTAGCAAAAACCTGTATGTGGATAATTTTCAAGGTACAACCAACAGTGAAAGTAAACTGTTGGACATATACCATGAGGCCAATCGAGAATTAATGGGAGCCAATATGCCTCTCCAATCTTGGGTCTCTAACAATGAAAAATTAAATCAACTGATCTCAACTGAATTTCCCGATTACCAGGTACCCGAGATGACAAAGGTACTAGGTGTCGAATGGAACACGACAACAGATCAGTTGACAATCAAGTCAGTGGAGCCTGATACCACTAACTTAACAATGAGAAAATTACTATCACAAGTCAGCAAACCCTTCGACCCATTAGGACTATTAAGCCCAGTACTGATTAATGGGAAGTTGATAATACAGGAATGTTGGCAACAAAAGATAGGCTGGGATGATCTTCTAACACCTGCTCTACAAGAAAAATGGCAAGGTTTAGTAAAAGATTTAAGTACCCTAGAGTCTGTCAAGTTCCCCAGGAACACAGTAGTAAATGAAAAAGAACCAATTAAGCTACATGTATTCTGTGATGCCTCAGGAAAGGCTTATGGAACAGTAGCTTACCTGGTCACAAATGGGCAAGCCAATTTGCTCACATCAAAGGCCAGAGTGGCACCTTTAAAGAAAAGATCACTGCCACAACTGGAATTAACAGCCTTACTGTTAGGAGTAAGATTGGCTCATTATTTGATCAAGGCCTTACGCCACATCCACTTTAAAGAAACAGTAGTTTGGTCAGATAATGAGGCAGTGCTACAGTGGGTTAAGAACAATAACAGTAAGAATCCTTACGTGAGTAACCGCGTTAAGGAAATACGAGAGTTGTCAGCAGGGTATAAACTAAGATATGTACCCACAAAAGAGAATCCAGCTGACTATCTCTCCCGAGGACTGACTTTACGGCAATTAACAAAGGCAGAGATGTGGTTCAATGGACCTCAGTGGCTAATCAGCGACCAGTGGCCTGAACAAAAGCCACAAGTCATTGTGACCAATGTTACTGTTCCCACTGAGAACCCAGAACCACCTCGGACTTTGGTAATTGATCCTACTCGGTACTCTGAACTGAACAAACTTATAGGTGTCACCCAAGTAGTGTTTGATTTTCTAAAGAAAATAGGAATCAAGCATAAATTCCCTAATGCCCTAAGGTATTGGGTCAAAAGAGCTCAGATCGACACATTCGGGACAGAATTTGACAATGTTCCAAAGAAGCTACAACGTGATCTGGGTCTCTGGTTAGACACTGACAATTATAACATAATCAGATGCGGAGGCCGCTTACAGCACGCTGACATAGATTTGGAAGCAAAAAATCCAATATTGCTCCCTCGTCACCACATAGTAAGCAAACTAATTGTGTTACATATACACAAATACTGCACTCTGCATGGTGGGGTATTAGATACTCTCACAGACTTAAGACAACAGTACTGGCTACCCCAAGGTAGACAGACAGTAAAATCAATAATCAAATCCTGTGTTGTTTGCCGGAGATACGAGGCCAGAGTGTGTCCATATCCTGGCCCTCCTCCACTTCCGAAGGAACGAGTCGTACATATTCGTCCCTTTGAGACTACAGGAGTAGATTTCACAGGAGCACTAACACTTACAGGCACTAAAGACAAGAAACCAGTAAAAGCTTACATCTGTCTTTTTACTTGTGCCACAACAAGGGCAGTCCATCTAGAAGTGACTCCCGATATGAGTGCCGAAGCATTCTTACAGGCTTTCCGCAGGTTTGCTTCACGTAGATCCTGTCCTAAGTTAATGATCTCAGACAATGGGTCCAACTTAGTGGCAGGAGAAGCATGTCTGAGGAAAATCTGGACACACCCAAAGGTACGCACAGCCCTAAATCAACGGCAGTGCCATTGGAAATTCATACCTCCCAGAGCACCATGGCACGGAGGCTTCTATGAACGCATGGTTGGTACGGTAAAACGTTCTCTACGGAAAACCCTACACCGCCAAAAGATTGACCTGCAGGAGCTTCAAACAGTAGTCATAGAGATAGAAGCACGAGTCAATAACCGACCACTTACCTACCTCTCTGATGATGTTTTGCAGCGTGAACCATTAAGTCCAGCTCATTTGATGTATGGTAGACCTCTCAAAACACTTGTGTCCCTTACGGACGAGGAACCAGAGGATCCTTCATATGTCCAAGAGAGTGATTTGGTTCAACGTTTCAAACATCTATCAAGGGTGATAAGTCGGTGGAATGACGTATGGACTCGAGAATACCTTACAGCTCTGAGAGAGTATCATTACGGGGCAAACAACCCCTACAACAGAATTAACTTGAACCCTGGTGACATAGTTCTGGTGGATAGTGATGGACCACGCTCAGAGTGGCCTATAGGTCAAATAGTCTCTGTTCATCCAGACAGCCAGGGCATCTTGAGAATAGTGAAAGTGAAATGCCGAGGCAACACTACTCTCAAAACTTTAGAGAAATTAGTTCCTTTAGAACTGGCCAGGAACGAAGACGTACAGCGACTTCCAGCACCCGATACGCCAGTACGGGACATACGTCCCCAAAGGACTGCAGCTCAACAATGTAAACTCAAATTAAAGCAGCATTATAATTCTGAAGGAGAAGAATAAAGTGATCGCAGTCCTTACCGGGACTTCGACCCGTGTTCTTCCCCCCCGGAATTATGTCGGGAAACCGACACACTCATACACAAATAGTATAGTCTTCCCTTAACAGTATCCTCTTAAAATTAGAGAATGGGAGACTCCGTGACGTCATCGACGTCGCCGCAGTATTTACATTATTAAACCACTGTTCATACAACAGTTTAATGTCTAAATTGAATAAAAAAGTGTTCAATAAGACTGAATATAATTATTAACACCAAAATATAGCTTGATTCCCTTGTTAACGTAAATTTAACTTAGAAGTAGAACCACAATATTGGAACAAGAGAGGCAGAGCGTCTCTTACAGACGCCACGCTCACACGTAAACAATAACAAAGCAGCCTTACGCTGCACACATGGCTCCAGAGCTGGTGTAACTAACTAGACACCCAATTTACGTGTCAACAACCAGCAACACAGCCTATCAACATCACAGCAACGAACGTATCCGTCTTACCAAGTATTTGTATATTACAATAGTGCACTTTTTAATATCAAAGGGTATAGGCGGTTATGATATATGGAAAACATCCCACAAATGTACGTGTACCCCATTTTTACAGCCCTCATATTCCATGTTATACCTGTATATATATGTTCAGGGAACAGTTATTAACTCTTTGCATCCCATACAGGTAAAATTGTGACTTGGAACAGCAAGTAGCTGAGCAGTAGAACTATGCACATGTACCTAGCTGTTGCCAGCCTTGTAGGCCTCCACAGCCGCCATTGGCACCATGAGGCACAGGGCCACACCCACATAGATGCTACATGACACAGCCTTAGCAGGCCCTTACTACAGGCTCAGATAAGGCCATTCTAGTTATTGTAGTAGTAGTATTCATAACTAGTAATAATTATTGAAATAATAGTAGATTAGATCACCATATGTGGTATGATATAAAATTATAATAATTAAACTTAGGTAAACAATTTGTAGTTTAAGAAGGAGCCATTACAAAGTGGTTTAAGCTACAAATTGTCCCTCCAATTTATGTGAGAATAATTTCAGGCAGTTTTAACAAGTACATACAGTCCACTCAATTTCTTACTTACTAAGAAAAAATAAGATAAACTTTAATTTATTGAAGTCAATTAAAAGGAGATATACTGCCTGGAGTTTTTACCACAAGCATCACTGTGATCATCACCAGCATCACTGTGATCATTGTGATCATCACCAGCATCACTGTGATCATTGTGATCATCACCAGCATCACTGTGATCATCACCAGCATCACTGTGATCATCACCAGCATCACTGTGATCATCACCAGCATCACTGGGATCATCACCAGCATCACTGTGATCATTGTGATCATCACCAGCATCACTGTGATCATCACCAGCATCACTGTGATCATCACCAGCATCACTGTGATCATCACCAGCATCACTGTGATCATCACCAGCATCACTGTGATCATCACTGTGATCATCACCAGCATCACTGTGATCATCACTGTGATCATCACCAGCATCACTGTGATCATCACTGTGATCATCACCAGCATCACTGTGATCATCACTGTGATCATCACCAGCATCACTGTGATCATCACTGTGATCATCACCAGCATCACTGTGATCATCACTGTGATCATCACCAGCAACACTGTGATCATCACCAGCATCACTGTGATCATCACCAGCATCACTGTGATCATCACCAGCATCTGTCGGGAAACCGACACACTCATTCACAAATAGTATAGTCATCCCTTAACAGTATCCTCTTAAAATTAGAGAATGGGAGACTCCGTGACGTCATCGACGTCGCCGCAGTATTTACATTATTAAAATACTGTTCATACAACAGTTTAATGTCTAAATTGAATAAAAAAGTGTTCAATAAGACTGAATATAATTATTAACACCAAAATATAGCTTGACTCTCTTGTTAACGTAAATTTAACTTAGAAGTAGAACCACAATATTGGAACAAGGGAGGCAGAGCGTCTCTTACAGACGCCACGCTCACACGAAAACAATAACAAACGCAGCCTTACGCTGCACATGGCTCCAGAGCTGGTGTAACACCTAGACACCTATTTACGTGTCAACAACCAGCCACACAGCCTATCAACAACTACAACAACGATTGTATCCGGCTTACCAAGTATTTGTTTATTACTATAGTGCACTGTTTAATAGCAAAGATAAGCTGGTTATGATATATGGGAAACACCCCAACCATGTACGTGTACCCCATTTTTTACAGCCCTCACATACCATGTTATACTTGTATTGATATGCTTAGGGAAATATACTAACTCCTTGCATCCCAAACAGGTAAATTGTGACTTGGAACAGCAAGTAGCTGAGCAGTAGAACTATGCACATGTACCTAGATGTTGCCAGCCTTGTAGGCCTCCACAGCCGCCATTGGCACCATGAGGCACAGGGCCACACCCACATAGATGCTGACATGACACAGCCTTAGCAGGCCCTTACTACAGGCTCAGATATGGCCATTCTAGTTATATTGTAGTAGTAGTATTCATAACTAGTAATAGTTATTGAAATAATAGTAGATTAGATCACCATATGTGATATGATATAAAATTATAATAATTAAACTTAGGTAAACAATTTGTAGTTTAAGAAGGAGCCATTACATAGTGGTTTAAGCTACAAAATGTCCCTCCAATTTATGTGAGAATAATTTCAGGCAGTTTTAACAAGTACATACAGTTCACTCAATTTCTTACTTACTAAGAAAAAATAAGATAAACTTTAATTTATTGAAGTCAATTAAAAGGAGATACACTGCCTGGAGTTTTTACCACATAAATTATGGTCCTTTGAACCTAGATGATTATTACAGTTAACCAGTAGGTACATTGCATCTAGATATAAGATCCTGATATACATTAGTAGTGCAATATTATAGCAGAAAGACACTGCTATATTTACATTTCTAGCCTAACTTTTCAATCTCATAGCAAGCAGAACTTTCAACAAAGCACAATTATTGTTCTGAGGCCTGTGCCAAAGAACTATTGTGCCCCTTTTTCATTACAAGAGGTTGATAAGAGGCTACTTTACTTATAAGTTACTTATAAATGTTTTTGTAATTTAAGTATAAACCATTATTTTAATATTGCACCATTACATACTGCATACCACATTGTTTACAGCAAATTCTTGCACAAGGGTAGGACATTTTAGGCTGGTGTTGTACAGCAACCTAGTTTAATTTATTGTGCTAACCTGGTGTAAGGGTAAGAATTTTTTACACTTGTCTAGAGTTGAACATATATTACAACCTAGCAAGTACATATTTTTATGCAGTATTCATGACAACCCGAGTTGTGTTGTCAACCTGATATTCATACATATAATTATAGGTATAATTTAACTATAATCATTTCACCTTTAAGTGTTAACCTGTGTCTCTGTACCAACCAAGAGTGATAATGACAGGCTAGCTTGCGGAATACCAGCATTAATACAGGCTTACCACTCAAATTATAGCGTGTATGATTATACAGTAGTATATTTTTTAAATGATAAACAGCTCTAGTTCGGAAACTAGTTGCTTTATTAATTCAAGTGCCAAATAGTTAAAAGTCCATACGACTAGCAAGTACTTCCAAGATGTCTACACTCCAAATGTAAAATTAACCCTTAAGGCCTTAAAGGAACATCTCACAAGGCAGATTAACAAATGTGAAGACATGAGTAATCAAACTCCAGTTAATTATGCAGCACTGGAAAACTATCTTAAGCTTACACGGAACAAATATGACCGTGTGTTGCAACAATTGAAACAGTATCAAGATTTACTTAACGTTAACAGTATTGATGAAGATACGTTGAACAACATTCTCCAAGAACACTCTGATTATGAAGATGCAATGTTTGAAAAATTACAACAATATGAAGATTTGATAAACGCCCATAAGGCCAATATAAATGTTGCAGCCACAACTACCCAGAATCAGACAGCACCAGAAGTCAAATTACCATCACTCAGTCTCCCAACTTTTTCTGGAACAGAGGACGAGAATTGGGACAATTTCTGGAGCAAATTTGTCGATTCTGTGGATTCAAATATCAATGTACCAAAGACGACAAAGTTTACGTATTTACAGAGTGTCTTGAAGGATGAAGCCTTTCAGGTAGTCTGTAATCTGAATCACACAGATGACGATTATGACAAAAGGATGTACAACTACTCAAAGAAAACTATGCGAAACCTGAAAGGACTATCAGAATTCTAACCCAGAAGCTGTTAGATATTAAACATCCAAATAATACAGCAGTCTCACTCCAAGCCTTTAGATTGGAGCTTGAATCTTTGCTTAAGGCACTTAAAACCAAAGTGGACTTAGATGCATCAGACTGGATAATCCAAGTCCATATGACACGCAAATTACCCAGGGATGTCCTGGATAAGCTATTTGTGTTGTATGGAAAGTCATATCTGACAGTAACAGAGATTACAAAGGGGTTACAAACCATCATAGAACGAGAAAGAGTTACCCCAGATGAAAAAGCGACATCTAAACCTTCGTCTACTACTAATAGTAAACAACAGAGTACAAACAGTACTCAAAACAAATCTAAAACAACTTCTCCCTCCCCAAAGTGGAGACAAGGCAGTGTGGGCACATACGCAGTTGGTACCTCCAAACCTACAGGTAACGCGTCACCCAAATCGGTGACTCCTCAAGATACTGTTAACGTCTGGAGACCATGTCTGTTCTGTGAACAATCACATTCCATGTACAATTGCAGACGTTTCCCCGATCGTGCAACACGCATAAAACGACTCAAGGAGTTACATAGATGTACCAAGTGTATAAGGGAACATCATCCCGACAGCTGCACATCAACAATACGCACCTGTTATAGGTGCCATAAGGGTCAACACCATACAGCACTTTGTGGGGATTCAAGTACAAAGTCTGCCAAACCACAGGAAGAGGAAGGAACTAACACCTCAGTACAGCTTTGTACCGTGCTACCTGACATAAGTATCTTCTCAACAAGGTCTAAACATAAATCAGCTCTACCTACTGCATGATTGATCATTAGAAATGGAGAGAACAAAGCCACCGTACGTGGATTATTTGATCAAGGGTCCCAATTGACCTTTATATCCAAAGAGTTGGTAGATACCCTGAAACTTACACCTGTAGAGGAGACACGAATAAACATAGCAGGATTCCTGACTGACTCAGGAGCCCGAGTTTTCAAGGTAGTACAACCCAAAGTACGATTAGGAGGTTACGAACAAAATGTACAAGCTCTAGTAGTAGATAGATTCCCAACAGATCTGTATGTATATGGTCTGGGGACAACAGCCAAATTCCTAGAAAAAGGGGAATTCATTTGGCTGATAAAATCACAACAGATAACCTTTCCAATATTGGAATCCTTATGGATCAATGTCTACCATAAGTTTATCAAAGGAAAGGATACAAACACGGTATGAAACGTGTTACCATCTGCAGGTGGCTATTTGCTAACAGTCCCTGTATTACGGGCTAAACCAACCACCCACCAGTAGAACACCATATGCCAACCCGTAATGGTTGCAGACTAGGAGACTGTCATGTTCACAGAAAATGGTACCATCCGTTTTCTATGTGCGGCGGCTGGACGCCACGAGGGAGAAGGTAAACAAGAGCACAGGACGCCTGCCAAGCTTGGGAGCCATAGTCATGTAATCGTTTATAGTATTAAAGTCAGTAACCAGGAATGACTTTACATCAACCTTACTACCAAGACTATCTCAGCTATACACAGACACCACACTGGCGACGAGATGAACTGGGAACGCAGGTATTTTGTTCAACAAAACACAAGGAAGGAGCATGCTGTCTCGCCCAGAGGAGGAAGGAGAAGCTGTCTGTGAGCACCATACCCGATGCTGTATGCAACCCCATGCTGTGTGCTGACTGTTGCTGTGTGCTGATCGTTGCTGTGTGCTGGCCGTTGCTGTGTGCTGGCCAATGCTGTGTGCTACCCAAGCTGTGCTGAGTGTTGCTGTGAGAGAGGAATCTGCCGACGCTGTGTACGAAACGACGCTTTGATGCAGTGTACAAAACCCGATGTTTTGGTTACGAAACGACGCTCCGTGCTACAAAATTCTTCACGCTGTGAACCTACTGCTGCCACTGCTGCCTAACTGCTGCCAACTGCTGCCTACTGCTGCACTGCCAACTGCTGCCTACTGCTGCCAACTGCTGCCAATTGCTGTACCAACTGCTAACAACTGCTGTGTTGCTGTGAGTAGGAACAACACATGTACACAAGGGCTAGGTAAGAAGTCAGTTGCTGCTGTGTTGTGCACTGTTGTGAACTTTTGCATTAAAATGCTTGTGTGCTTTGCAAAATTAAAGTAATTACAGTGAATTCTTAAATAACATATACAGTGCAGTAAGTGTTATATATTCTGAGGAACATTTTAAGTGATAAGTTTACATTTATTCAGTAAAAATGGCAATATACCTCAGTTTCCTGCATTTGATCCTGACTGTGACCAGACAAACCTGTCACAGAGGTGGGTCAAATGGCTTAAAAGGTTTGAAAATTTGTTGATAGTTTCTGACATCAAAAGTGCTGAAAGAAAGCGTGCCTTTCTGCTTCATTATGCAGGTGATAGAGTTTGTGATATCTTTGATACACTGAAAGATACTGGTGGTGCCAAAGATTATGACACTGCCAAGGCCAAATTAACTGAGCATTTCAAACCAAGGCAAAATACTGCTATGGAAATTATGCATTTCAGGAGAGCAAAACAACTCTCTAATGAAACTGTTGATCAATACCATACACGTCTGCAGGGTTTAGCAACCCATTGTGAGTTTGCTGATGTTGACAAAGAAATCAAACAGCAAATAATTGAAACATGCACATCTACACGTCTTCGTCGAAGAGCTCTAGAACTTGTTGATGATGAAAGTTCTCTTACCAAGATACTGGATATGGCTCGTCGAATGGAAGATGCTGCACGTGATGCTCGTGTCATGGAGTGCAGTGCCAACAACGGTTCTGCCACTGTTACTAACAGTCATGAAGTATGTAAGGTTCAGGGAGTACACCATGATCATAGAAGATATCATGCCAAACCTAACATTAAATTGAGCCGAGAACCACATCACAACTGGAGTCATGGAACAAGACTCAAGCAGTCACAACGACTCACATCAGAGGTTGTCAATAATAAATGTTACAATTGTGGAGGAGACTACCCACCCACCAAGATAATGTTTGTCCTGCACAAGGTAAGAAGTGCTATGAGTGTAGAAAACTAAATCATTTTGGTGCTATGTGTCGTTCCGCACTAAAGAAACCACAATCAATAAATAAAAGCAATGTACGAGGATCAAGTCATAGGAGTCGAGGTGGCAAACACAATATTGCACCTCAAATCAAGAATGTTAATAATATACAAGACAACATTTCATTACAACCAGTCTCAGATGACAGTGAATGTGATTATATTTATGGAGTACAATCAATCACAAATGGAATGATCTTCCAAACAACCCAGAGACTATAGTATACATTGCTGGCATTTGTCTCAAAATTCTCATTGACACTGGATCAAACATTGACACCATTGCTGAGTGCCACTATGAAAAATTTAAAAACAATTCCCCAAGCTTGAAACTATAATGGCAAGCCACTGCCTATGCTTCAAAGGTAGCCTAACCAGTGATTGGAACTTTCACTGCAAGATTAAGTCAAAGAATGCAATGCTCATTACTACATTCCATG
>WNGS01143635.1:0-12995 GCA_020271785.1 Procambarus virginalis
CTTGATTCTATTTCCGTGATTACTGTCTGGAGTTTCTTGAAGATTGATTTTCTGACGGTGTAAGATTTTCTCAAGATCTTTGACAGTTCCTATTAACCGTTCATAAAATCCTCCGTGCCATGGGGCTCTTGGAGGGATAAATTTCCATCTGCAATGACGCTGTTCCAGTGTGGAAGTAACTGCAGGATGGGAACAGATTCCCGTAGACATGCTTCTCCAGCTACCAAGTTTGCTCCGTTGTCTGAAATCATCAGCTTGGGGCATGATCGGCGTGCTGCGAATCTGCGGAAAGCTTGAATAAATGATTGAGCAGTCATATCGGTGTTACCTCTAAATGTACTGCCCTGGTGGTAGCACAGGTGAACAGACAGATGTATGCCTTGATAGGTTGCTTATCTGGAGTCCCTGTTAGATATATTGCTCCTGTATAATCTACTCCGGTCGTTTCGAAAGGATGTAGATGGACCACACGTTCTTTTGGTAGAGGTGGTGGCCCTGGATAAGAGCAAGTTTTTGCATCGTACCTTCGGCATATCATGCAATTTTTCAAGATTGATTTGACTGACTGTCTTCCCTGAGGAATCCAATACTGTTGTCTGATTTGTGTGAGTGTGTCTAACACTCCTCCATGTTTGATGATTTGTTGATGTGTATGTAACACAATCAACCTGGTGATCCAATGATTTTTTGGTAAAAGCCATGGATGCACGGTATCTAGATTAACATCTGCGTGTTTAAGTCTCCCTCCACAACGCAGAATGTTGTGATTTTCTTGGTCTATCCACAGACCGAGATTGTGTTTAACTTATGCGGAAGATTTTCATAGTTCTTACCATAATAAGTTTCTGTCTGGGCTTGTCTTACCCAATAGATAAGTGCATCAGGAAAAGTGTATTTTATACCTTTTTTCCTGAGATATTGAAACACGTTCTGTGTTACATTGATTAATTTGATGAGCGAGGAGTAACGAGTACAATCCAAGACTGATATTTGAGCTTGCTGCCTGGTGGTAGTTATGGTTTGTGTCGTGATGACGTGCGGCTTTTGTTCAGGCCAACTGCCATTCACTAACCATCTAGGCCCATAAACCAATATCTGCCTTTGCAAATTGTTTAAACGTCATACCTCTTGATAAGAGATCAGCTGGATTATCTTTTGTTGGTACATGCAACAATTGAAAGCCTGCGGAAATTTCTTTAATTTCCGAGACGCGATTTTTTACATAGGGAGTCGGACAGTTGTCGTTTCGTACCCATTGTAAACAGCTTCATTGTCAGACCATATAATGACATCTTTGATGTTCATGGTAGACAAGACTTGTTTGATATGCACAGCTAAGCGTGTGGCTGTTAGCAGTGCTGTTAGTTCCATCTGAGGCAAAGTCCTCTTTTTTAATGGAGCGACTCTGGCCTTAGAGGTGATAAGATATGATTGATTAGAAGTCACTAAGTAAGCACAAGCTCCAAAAGCTTTGGCTGACGAGTCTGCGAATACATGTAGTGTTACTTCATCATTTTCCTCGACTATGTGTCTCGGAAAGATTATCTTGTCGACTAAAGTTTGTTCTTGAGCCATTTCCATCCAAGCTTTTTGTAACTGGAGTGGTAGTGGATCATCCCAACCAACTTTAGACTTCCAAGCTTCTTGCACCAGTAAACGCCACTTGATAGTTAAAGGATTTAGTAGACCAAGTGGGTCAAACACTTTACTAACTTGTGAAAGCAAATCCCTTTTTGTAGCAATGCAATAATTTACTGGCACGGATTTGATCGAGATCGATGTCCGAGATTAAATCCCACTCCATACCTAACACCTTTTGTGATTCTGGTACGTGATATTCAGGGTAATCTCTTGCTATTTGATTATTCAATGTTGCATTATTAGAGGCCCAAGATTGTAGTGGCATGTTGGCACCTTGTAGCTCCTTGTTGGCCTCTTGATATAATTGTAACAGTTCAGTAGTACTGTTAACTGTCCCTTGAAAATTATCTACATATAGATTCTGACTGATTTCAGCCTTATAGGGACTTGATGATTTTTTCAGATGAGTATCTAGAGTTGCTTGCAACAGAAATGGACTTGAAGTCGCGCCGAAAAGTACTGAGGAAATCTGAAAGTCACTATAGGACTATTGATATCTTCTGGGTTCTCTACCCATAGAAACTTAGTGAAGTCTCTATCTTCTTCCTGCAAGCCGACTCTTAGAAAGGCCTTACTTATATCTGCTGAATATGCATATTTATTAAGTCTAAACTTCAACAGTATGTCATACAATTTCTGAGTTAGACTTGGACCTGTTTGCAAACAATCATTTAGACTGGTTCCTTGGGGTCCAGATTTAGAGCTACAGTTAAAAACTATCCGTAAAGGAGTTGTTTTTGATTCTCTCATTACAGCCATGTGTGGTAAAAAATGGCCTGTTTGCTTATTGTCGTGTTTCACGACTTCTATGAATTTATTCTGTAATTGTTGAGCTATAATCTCATGATAGAGTTTTAAATGCTCAGGCCTTTTTCTTAGCTTTGCTAATTGAGATTTAAATTGACTATAAGCCATGTGATAATTGGTAGGTAAGGTTTTATGGTTGATTTTCCATGGTAGCCTTACCCAGTACTGTCCATCATGATACTGTACAGTTTCTAAGTACTGATTGTATGCACAGACATCATCAGGACTTGGTTGATCAGGAATTATTCCTATAGCATCAAGTTCCCACAATTGATGTACAGATTCCAATCCATCATCAATCATGTGGGGGATTTTAAGGGGTGATTGATCTTTGCCTAGTCAGGCCATGATTACAGTTTCTGTATGATGTGATTTTTCAGGAGTTGAAGGTTCAAGATCTAGTATAGGTCCTGTCAACAATATGCCTCCTGCTGATTTGAGTATTTTCATACCCATACATTCTTCTGACAGAATGAATTGATGATAATAGTCAGCTCCAATCAGGATTCCGATATCTCCTATGTAATCCGAATCGAGCCGAGGATCTGCTAATTGAATTCCTTTTTCTTTTAGGAATTTAATTGTGGCTGCCAGACCAGTCACTTCCATTTCAGTAGGAATTTTATCAACTACTATGGCTTCGACTGTCCTTTGGGATGTACCCAGGCAGACAATGAGTTGTACTACCGGAAAGGTTCTATGACCTGAACTGGTAAAAAACCCTGATATGGATGTAGATACTTGCTTTGAAGATTTAAGTTGTAAATCTTCTGCCATCTTTTTACTGATGAAGGTTTTCTGTGACCCTTGATCAAAAAAGCCTCTAGTTTGAATACAAACTCCTTCATTACACAGTTCCAGCTGTGCAGTAGGCAATATGGCAGTTGTAACAATTTCTGTATCTGAGGCATTGACATTACTCATTACTGTACAGAATTGTACTGCTGTTGTGGTATCATCTTTTGGCTTTGCCTGAGATGAAGATTGATTATTGGAAGCAAGTGATCTGGATTGAGTGTTGATATCACCACAGAGTGCTGTGTGATGTACACTTTTATTACAATATTGGCAGTTCTGCAATTGAGTGTTACACTCACTTGTATCGTGCTTCCGTAGACAACGGATGCACCTGTTCAGAGATTTCAGTCGATTGATTCGACTGGCACGGCCTTCATAAACTGTGCATTGATAAATGCTATGTGCTTCTTGACAGAATAAGCATCTTGGGGCACTTGCTGCTCCTTTTGTCTTATCTGTCTTGGGAGCTTGATTTCCTACAGTTCTGTTAACTGTGGAGGATATAGCATAAGAGCCAACATTACTCTTTTTCCACTTTGCAGAAGAGGAGTTTTGTTGCCTTGATTTTGGACTGCCAGTTTGGACATTTTTGTTTTTGTCCGTGGATTCACTTTTAGTGATTTTTTCTTGAGATCTAAGTTTTCCTCGGCTTCGTAATCTTTGTACGTAAGCTCGAAGTCCATCAAAGATTTGGCTTTGTGATAAGATGTTGTTACAAGTATGTAACACCTGTAGGTAAGTAATTACATGCAAGTAGGTCATACAAGCATGTAACACTTGTACTCCTCCAAGGATTTCCTTAAAGGATGAATTGTATCTGTAATAATGTGTATCTACATTATTCATGATGTGATGAAGCATTTTGCTTTTTATTTTCTCGGCTTTGCCTTTTCTATTAAGTAAGTCTCTTTGAGACGCTTGATTGCCTTCAGATTTTCTGAGGCTGCTTTCACTCCAGTGAAAGCATGAGATTAGGTGATCAAGACTATATTCTTGGATTAAGATAGTTATCTTAGATGGATGATAATATTTGTATTGACATTGTCAATGGGCTGTTAGCCTTTCAGATTGTAGATTAGTGATGAGGGGCTGTTTAGCCATTCAGATTGTGATGTGAGATTAAGATTGGTCTTAATCCCCAATGGTAGACTATTGTAGCCAAGTGATGATGACATTTGTCTATCACCTGATTTAAATGGTCTGTAGGCTGTAGATTCAAGTGATTTTTTAGACACTTTGTGTCCTTTTCTTTTTCAGTAGCTGGTGGAATACTGTTAGTCATTTTGACCTTTTCCGAGTTTCGGAGATTCCGAGATATTTTCTTTTTTCTGATAATATTTGTGATGTTAATGAGTTTTGATAAATGAGCTTTCCTGTCTACTTAGGTAATGATTCCAAAGATCGTCCTTCATTTCCTCCCTGGAATCTGGTTGTAGCAGGTGTTCAATTATCAAAAGTACTGTGATAATTTGATTTGTGACCCGAATGCACCAAGTTGGTAAATCCTGTAATAATTTTTTAAAAATAGTAAATGTCACTATTTTTGCAAAGTTATTACAAGATCTGTTACCCTAATAGTTGCTTGATAAAATACAGTAGAATGCCTACTGGTTTTACCTGTAATAGGGTTTGATATAGTTGATTATGGATAATATGTAATGAAATGCTCATACAGTGATAAAAATTCTTTTTTAAAGAATATTATGTAATGAGCAGCACTGAAAATCAGTTGATTAGAGATAATGTTAGATAATACACTTAAATATGTATGTATGTTACCACAAGTGAGGTAAATAATAGTATATATGATTAATATGCAGTTGTCTTTGACACTGATAGATTAAGTACTGTGGTTTCTTAACACAGCACAATTAATATATGAATGCTTACTAGTTAATGGATATGGTGGCTTAAGCCACTGCAAACAATTTGTTTACTTAGATATATAGCTATGATAAATATTGGCTGATAGCTAGGTTAGGCTAGAATATGTAAAAATTATTCCAATGCAAAATCAAGAAGTTTCTTATGTATTTGCTGGAATAATATAGTCTAGTTTATAGACTATCTAGGTTAAAGGACCAATAATTATCTAGTTTCTAGACTATCTAGGTTCGAAGGACCAAAAATGTGGGAAAAACCTGCTGTGATTGATATAAGAGGAGACTACCAGGGACTTGTACTGAACTAAATTAAAAAATTACTGTATGCAAATTAATTCAACTAAAATCTCTAGCTAGGGTCGTAAATCCTAGCTCCTCTTTTCCTAATGACAGATAATGGGCTGTAAGGGGCAGGTGGGGTGAGTGAATTAGTTGATAGGTTGATTGCAGTTCCACGTCCACCTGCCAACAGGTATCTCACATCAGCTTGTATTTTATACAAGGATAAGATTTTATAAATTCAGTTATATAACTGAACACTGGCTCTGTTTAAATCAGAGATTTAAACATACACAGTCTAGCCTAGCACCTTAGCAATTAACAGCCAATACACTTATACTATAAACAACTTAAATTGTAAATTGTAAAGTATGATAAATGACCTAATGTATGGTCTGAGTACTGTTACTGAGTACTAAAATTATTCAATTAAATGAACTTTATGATTACTTAAAAATAACTAAGCAAGCAATTGTTAACTTAATTTATATATACAAGTATTTGCAATGTATATGATCAATGTATATGATTAAATACAGTCAGCTTGTTGAATCTCTTCCTACACTCTGGACACTCATGATTATTTGTTTACTTATTGTGACAATCTTCTCTGACACTGGACACTCATGAGGTTCAGAGCTTGGATAAGATTCTGCTGTACCACAATATTAATAATAAACTCACAGAAATATGAGGCGTTGCCTCGCCTTTTTACCGACTATCAGTCTTATAGAATATTAATGTTATACTAGCTTTAATTGGCCAACTAATACGCTACAGTAATAACATTCAATAAACTTAGCTGAAGCCGGGTGCCTGTCTGACAAAGTGTGCCAGACTGAAGAACTCTCTTGGCGAGTTTAGGCACGATATTTTAGATTACAGCGTTGCTGTTTGATCTAGTAGCGTTGCTACGGGATTGGACTGCGTTGCAGAAGATAACAATGAAGATTAGGGATGAGATTAGGGATGAAGGTGGAGACCGCGTCACTAAATGCTCCACTCTACACTTATAGATATAAATGTTCTAGGATTTTCCTTGTTGATATATTGTCCAGGTACTCCCCCAGTTCTAGAGAGTGTTCACTGGTGATAATGATATTAGATAAGGTGTCCTTGAGCCAAAAATGTTCGCTAAGGGACCGTCACGTGTACACTGTTGTGTAAACATACGTGTTCTGCCCCGGGCAGTGGTGGGCGCTTCTCTCCCGAGATGCTCCTCCCTGTCCCTTGAGGGGTTACTTACAATGAATATCGATTGATTATTTTTACAGTCTAGACTTATGATTGAGATAAGATGTGATTATAATAAAATATGATATAGGATTTAAAGATTATAAGTAGTACTTGATAATACCACTGACTCTTAATAAGGATTCGATTTTATCTCTACCGGATACGACGTCATGTTCCAATAAATTTTTAATTAACGAATCCTTCTAGAAGCTTCTGGATCCTTGAGAGAACATGCACTAAGTCACGTAGGCATCTATAGGGCCCTATGGCGTACGTGATCATAGTGGCATCATCTAGGATCAAGCTATGTTGTGAATCTATTGTGATTCTGATATGATTCTGATATGATATAGATTTGATATAGATATGATTTGATATGATATAGAAATAATACATTTCTTAGATGATTTTTAGATATGGTGGGTAAAAATTTCCCACAGGTTCTTAAGGTGGCGTTTGTGGGGCGTATACTCACGACGCACCCCTGGGGGGCCCCAGCATGATCGGCGATAGCTTCTTGTTGGGTGTCCTGCCTCTAATTGTGGCTCCATGGTGGGTGTGGGGGCACATTCGTGAATGAATATTCCTTTTCGTAGCGATGATAAATACTGTTCCCCCTGTTTCTACTTTACCTTCTCAGGCTCGTGGGGTGGGCGACCAAGCCCCCGAGTCGGTCCGTGTTGGAAGACCGGGCTCTGTAGCCTCCGCTACATTGGGCCCCGACCTTGCTCCTCCTTTGGCTTCTCTGACTCCTCCCCTCGGCTCCCCTCCCTCTGTGGTTGGGTCGAGCCCCAAGCCCCCAGTGGTGACTACCTCGTCCCCTGGCGCGGCTTCGTGTCTCATTGTGACTACTGCACCTTTTACCCCCGTGACTTCCGGGGTTCTCATCGCCGTTCCCACCATGGCCGCACTCACACGATCCCTTCCCGTAATAGTACTTGAGACTAAACTTCAACACTCGCATACTGCGGGACATGCGTAGCGGGACCTTGTTTGGTCCCGCTACGTGGGCTAAATACTTTGATCTCCACCATCTGGATTCTTCTACTCCTGACGATTTCTCCCTCCATAAACATCTTGTTGATTCAGTAGATGCCTCTGTTACTTTTAACTCCACCAGTTCCGGTATGCGTGTCGTCGCTGCTCCTTCTCAGGATGCAGCTACTCGCTTAGCCGCTTTGTCCTGCATTGGGGAGACCCCTGTTCGGGTCTCCAAAAACGCTCGGTTAAATACCAGTGTTGGCACTGTTCTCCTCCCACCCCATGTTGCAACTGGTGTTCGGGACCTCAATGATTGCCTTGAGGATATTAAACATATCCTCGAAGCCCAAGGCCATTCTGTCCTCTGGGTGGACAGGTTTACTCGACCCCCTCGTGGTTGTCGCCATCAGCCCCTTCGAGTTGTAAAAATCACCTTTGATAGTAGGACCCTTCCGCCCTCTGTTATTCTTGCTGGTGCCAGATGCTCCGTTCAGGAGTACATTCCCTCTCCTCGAATTTGCAATAAGTTCTGGAAGTTGGGCACGGTGTCCTCAAATGCACCAGTACTGTGTATCTCTGCCCCTTGTGTGGGGACGATATTCATTCAAAGTCCAAGTGCACTTCTCCCCAGGCTCGCTGTCTCAATTGCGGTGAAGCCCACCCTGGTTCGGAAACCAGGTCTCTCGGTACGTCCCCTAAGGACTTCTGCCCTATTGCTCTACGAGTTGTGTTTCAAGCTGTTTGAAGCGTATGGTAAATGTCCATCTAATGTGTTCTTGGAAACACCATCGCCACTTCTCTCTCCTTCCCAATTTGGTTTTCGCAAGTGCCGCAGCACGACTGATGTCCTGGTGAACTTGGAGGTCTATATTCGTACTGCTTTTGCTGCGAAGACCTCCGTGTTGCTGTCCTTTTTGACCTGGAAAAGGCTTATGACACGACTTGGAGATACCATATTCTGTCCCAACTTCGTTCTTTTGGCCTTCGTGGTAATCTCCCTCTCTTCCTTCAAAGCTTTCTCTCTCGTCGTACCTTTCGAGTCAGGCTTGGTGCCACTCTCTCTGCCTCTTTTCGGCAGTGTGAAGGTGTGCCCCAAGGTAGTGTTCTGAGTACTACGCTTTTCTGGTTGCCCTCAATGGTCTCCTTTCCTCCCTTCCTTCTGGCATCTTCTCCGCTCTTTATGTTGACGATCTTACTCTTTGCTGTCGAGGTGATGATTTGCCTCTCCTTCAACGGCGGCTTCAACTTGCGATTGATGCCGTGTCCTCTTGGGCCACCAATCATGGCTTCAAGTTCTCTACTACTAAGACTTGTGCCATGACTTTTACTCGGAAGCGGGTGTTGTTCGTCCCTCTTTGTCACTTTATGGTCATCCCCTTGAGTACAGAGATTCCGCAAAGCTTTTGGGGTTATTCTTTGACACTCGTTTGTCTTGGTCGTCCCATGTCTCTTACCTCGTGTGGAATGCTCTAAGGCTCTTAACCTACTTAATGTTTTGTCCCATACTTCTTGGGGAGCGGATAGGCGCACGCTCCTTATTTACTTCCTCTCTCGTGTTGTCTAAGCTTGATTATGGTTGCCCTGCATACTCTTTGCTCTCCTTCTACTCTTCGCCGTCTTGATCCTTGCACCATACTGGGTTGCGCCTCAGCTCTGGTGCTTTTCGTTCCACTCCTACCCTCAGTTTGTACGCTGACACTGGCTTTCTGTCTCTCCGGATCGCCGTGATCGCTACAGTCTTCGCTATCTAGCGCGATCCTTACAGCATCCTCACTCTCGCCTCTATCGTGCTTTGACTTTTACCCCTCCTGTAGTCCTGTTCCTCTTCACCACCTTCCTCTTTCTGTCCGTTTGTCTCGCTTACAAGATTCTCTTTCGGTTCGTCTTACTAATGTTTCTCCTCGTATTGTTCCCTCCTTGCCCCCGTGGAGGGTCCCCTCCCAAATTTTGTACTTCTCTGACCCGCATCACTAAAGCTTTTACCCCTCCTACAGTTCTGAAACGCCTCTTCTTGAGCACTTTTCTTCTCACTCCCACTCCGTTCCCATCTTCACCGACGGGTCAAGTCTGCTGACGTGTGGGGCTACTCTGTTGTTTTTCCTGACCAGACTTATAGGTGTCGCCTTCCTCCGGAGCTAGCATCTTCACAGCAGAACTCTATGCTATTCTCTATGCTCTTCGTCTCCTGCTTTCCCGGGGCAGTCCTCTTCGTGGTAGTAGTTGACTCTCGTAGTGCCCTCATGGCTTTAGGGTCCTTTAATCCCGTCCACCCTGTGGTCATCAAGATTCAACATTGGCTGTTTCTTATCTCCAGTAAATTTAGTCGGTTGTTTTGCTGGGTTCCCAGCCATGTTGGTGTCCCTTTAAATGAGTGTGCGGATACTGCCGCTAAGGACGCTATCCGCACTTGTCCCGTCTCCCGTAAGGTGTTCCTTATTCCGACTTTTACCCAGTTATTCATGCCTCCATCCTTGCCGTTGGCAGCGTTGTTGGTCTTCTGTTATGGTAACAAACTGCGTACTCTCAAGAGTCGTGTGTCCCAGGCCTTCCTCCTGCCACCGTAAACCGACGGTGGGAAACGGCTCTAGGCTAGGTTACGTCTTGGCACTCCCTTTTAACTCACGGTCACTTAATGGAGCGCCGCCCTGCTCCTTATTGTCCAATTGCATTGTCCCTCTTACGGTCGTACATACTTGTTGAATGTCCTGACTTCCAGGACGAGCGTGTGTCTTGTTTTCTGACTGCCCCCCGCAGCGGTTTGTCCCTCGATAGAATTCTTGGTGACTCTGATACTTTTGATATCGTTCGCCTTATGCGTTTTTGTTCTCGTATTGGATCCTTGGTGATATTTAGCGCCCTCTGATTTCCCGCACATTGATGGTGCTACATAGCCTTCCGGTTTGGTGCCTTCTATTGATAATTACTTACTACCTGCCTTACACTGCCCGCCAGCTGACACGTTGCAGCCCGGCCCCCTGCACCGACCCGCGGCGGTGGTGCGGGGGAGGGCACCCGGCATACCAGGAGGGGGGCCCAAGCAACAGCACCGACCCCCCGGTGCGCGTAGTGAGGGTGTTGGTCCCGGGCCGGCACCTGGGTCTCGGCCGGCCCTGTCTCGCTCTCGGCGGTCCCTGGCGCGCACCCACGACACCAGGTTACAGTCCGCTGCGGGGTCGGCGGTCGCCCGTACTCCCAGTACCACCGCGGTGGTGCATCCGAGATCTGGTGCCACGGCGTGTCTGGTAGCCCCCCTGATCTCCAGAGAGCCCGCGCCGAGTTCGCCGGCCCCGCGCCCGCGTAAAGCAGCGGCCTCCCCCCTCATCGGCGTTTCGGGCCGTCTGCGCGCGGGCCTGCCCAAGCGCGGGAGGCGGGGGTTTGTGTGTTTCCCTCTCCCGCAGTCTTGCCCGCCGCGCTTCAGTGGTCCCCACCCTTCCCAGCCTCCCCCCACGGCTGGTCCAGGCTCTGGGGCGACCCGGCCCCCACTGCGGTCCCCAGCTCCCCCCCCACCGCTATGCGGACTCTTTGTCCCCGAGGGGTATGCCATACCCCACCCCCCGAAGGCCGCCGGACCGCCCGCTTTCAAGGTAACCCTATTGGCCCCCGTTGGTCCCGCAGCCCCCTTGACATCTCTGCTTGGGGCCAGCCGCCCCCGCCCCCATCGTCCCTGGAAGCGTCGTTGCGGATAGGGCGCATCATCCCCTCGCCACCCACGCGTCCGGCTTCCGTTAGCTCTCCCGCGGCGGCAGCCGCTGCCCGGTGGGCGCGGGGGGGCCGCGACCGCCCCTTGCGGGCCCCACCAGGCAAACCCAGTTCGTAGTGTGTATCTCCACCCACCACCCCCCCTCACTTTGGGGGTTCGGACCCCCCTGTCGTGATTGGCCGGCACCCGCGGGCCGATGTGTGCACCGGCCCGGCTTCCCAGGAACGGCCCCCCCCTCCAGCGGCCGATTGTAAGCCCGCGCGGGCGCTGTCCCTGCACGTCCAACCACGCGATGCCCGTTGGGGCCAGACAATTGGTTCTCTCACGGTTGTACCAGCCTTCACACAGGTCCCCGCAGGACCGCCCACGCGGCTTGTGCCGGGCCTGCGTCGTCGGCCTGTCGACCTCCCAGCTATATCCCCCGGCCTTCCGGTTGTCATAAGGACCCCTTCCCGCCACATAGCTACCGCGGTCAGGCCCACTTGAGGGGATGCGCCCCCGCGCGCTCCGGTGACCGCACCGGTGGGCACCCCGAATGGCGACGCCCCCTGCATCGGGTGCGCCCCCGAGGCGCACCCTGCCGAGTGCGCGCCCCGGCGCGGACATCTGGCACCTGGATTAACTTACCTGCACCTTTGTCGCTTTTCTTCCAGCTCTGCGCGGGCGTCTCCGGCCACGTTCCTGGTGGCAACCATCCGCATTTACCCCCTACATCCCGCCTTAAGGTCGCGCTGCTCGTATGCGGTGAACGACCCTTGACTTCCGACCCCCCCCAGCCGATCCCCGCCTATCGTCCCTCTGCCGAGCGTGGTGTTTCTTCCCGGTTCCCGCCCACCTAGCAGGGCCCGCCACCAGAAGCGGTCTGCGTCGTTACACTCAAGGGAGACGCCACCCCTTCGGGAGATAGCCCCGGGCAGGAGGTGTGGTTTTGTAGATTTTTTTTGGGATCGCACTGCGGCCCTCGCGTGACGTGCGTCGCCATCGCAGAGCGGAGGATCCGGGCCCAAGGCGAAAGAAGAGCCGCGCGGCAGGCCACAGCAGAGGCGCAGGTCGAGCGCGTCGCCTCTGGGGGGCCCTCGGCATTCCCCACCGCTTGGCCCACCTGCCCCCCCTCGGCACGGCGGCGGAGGCCGGCGCCCCCGCGACCACCACAGCCACAGGACAGGGGGAGACCTGAGATCCTGATTGTGAAGGGCAGCTCCCGCCCTGGACATGGGGACAGCTTACAGTCCGGGACTGGGCCGGCACCCGCTCCCGCCCGGCCGGTTGACAGGTACGCGGGCGTACCCCAGTGGGTGGGGAGACACCCCAGCCTTCGCCCGCGTGCCCCAGGGCCGCGAGAGGGAACCTGCCACAATTCGACGCCCCAGGGAGGCCGGGAGTAGTCCGGCCCTCCCCACGCGGGCCCTGAATCGGCCCGTTGACAAGAACCCCACCACCAGGCGCAGAACTGCTCCAGGACCAGGCGTCACAGGAGGTGCTTCCGAGTACGGCAAGGAGACAAGCTGGGGCAGCACCTTTTAGAGGGGAGAGCTACGAATGGAACAGTAGAATGAAAGATTAATCCACCTCTACTCAAACCAAAAACCCAACAAGTGGCAAAGACCAAGAGACCTGGATAGGAATGGCAACAGTAGTGGACGCATGGAATTCTTAGGGACTCATGAGTC
>WNGS01143636.1:4875-15700 GCA_020271785.1 Procambarus virginalis
ACATGGTTTATATATACGGTAAACAAGACGGTCTCAGACCAGAGTCCTGAGGACCATTGACAACTATGGTAATGTTGCACTTGAGTGTTGTATCAACGTGGTTTATATATACGGTAAACAAGACAGGTCTCAGGCCAGAGTCCTGAGGACCATTGACAACTATGGTAATGTTGCACTTGAGTGTTGTATCAACATGGTTTATATATATGGTAAACAAGACAGGTCTCGGGCCAGAGTCCTGAGGACCATTGACAACTATGGTAATGTTGCACTTGAGTGTTGTATCAACATGGTTTATATATACGGTAAACAAGACAGGTCTCAGCCAGAGTCCTGAGGACCACTGACAACTATGGTAATGTTGCACTTGAGTGTTGTATCAACATGGTTTAATATACGGTAAACAAGACAGGTCTCAGACCAGAGTCCTGAGGACCATTGACAACTATGGTAATGTTGCACTTGAGTGTTGTATCAACATGGTTTATATATACGGTAAACAAGATAGGTCTCAGACCAGAGTCCTGAGGACCATTGACAACTATGGTAATGTTGCACTTGAGTGTTGTATCAACATGGTTTATATATACGGTAAACAAGGCAGGTCTCAGGCCAGAGTCCTGAGGACCATTGACAACTATGGTAATGTTGCACTTGAGTGTTGTATCAACATGGTTTATATATACGGTAAACAAGACAGGTCTCAGGCCAGAGTCCTGAGGACCATTGACAACTATGGTAATGTTGCACTTGAGTGTTTATATCAACATGGTTTATATATACGGTAAACAAGACAGGTCTCAGGCCAGAGTCCTGAGGACCATTGACAACTATGGTAATGTTGCACTTGAGTGTTGTATCAACATGGTTTATATATACGGTAAACAAGACAGGTCTCAGGCCAGAGTCCTGAGGACCATTGACAACTATGGTAATGTTGCACTTGAGTGTTGTATCAACATGGTTTATATATACGGTAAACAAGACAGGTCTCAGCCAGAGTCCTGAGGACCATTGACAACGTTTACCACTCGGATTTGTCTTACTCTGTTTCTGTTGAAAAAGTCATATCATATACCACTAGCAAGTTAATACCTCCAAACAATAGGCCTCAGAGAATGAGTGAAAATAAAAGTGTTTAACTTGTTTAAACTTACATTTTACTTTATTTCAGATAATGCATGTATTTACTTTAATACTTGTAGTACTTCACTATAGAAATTATTTTACAGTACTACTTACAGTATCAAAGGAGGTGTACATATTGTAGTTTCTTTAATAAAGAAATTGTACATTTAAGTGAGCAGTGGGACACTTACTGTATTAAACTACTTGAACACTAAGTTACATACTGTATTAAAGAACTTGTACAGTAAGCTACTTACTGTAATAAAGTAAGTGCCCAAAAGGCTAGCAACTGTATTAGAGCAAGTTTACAATAGGATACAGAAAATATATATACAGTAAGCTGCTTAATGTATTACAGTAAGTTGAAGTAGAGAACTTACTGTATTTAGTTGTACATTAAGCAACTTACAATAACACAGGTGTATATATGCTCCTTCTTGATCTTGAGGATAATAAGGTTAAGACAGACCAAAAGTCAGCCAAAAAATCTCAAGGCCTAAAATCCCTAAAATGTTACAATAACTAAGATCTCGTAACAAATAAAGACCCAAAACTAATTATTGATCCAATAAACAATAGTAAAGAAAGTCATATTGATAATAAAGTATAGAAAACGCTAATATATCAATTACATACTAAAACATATTCATAAACTCAGGAGACAAATGCTTATCTATACCTTCCACTACAGACTGGTAGGCTGCTTATCTATACCTTCCACTACAGACTGGTAGGCTGCTTATCTATACCTTCCACTACAGACTGGTAGCCGCTTATCTATACCTTCCACTACAGACTGGTAGGCTGCTTATCTATACCTTCCACTACAGACTGGTAGGCTGCTTATCTATACCTTCCACTACAGACTGGTAGGCTGCTTATCTATACCTTCCACTACAGACTGGTAGGCTGCTTATCTATACCTTCCACTACAGACTGGTAGGCTGCTTATCTATACCTTCCACTACAGACTGGTAGGCTGCTTATCTATACCTTCCACTACAGACTGGTAGGCTGCTTATCTATACCTTCCACTACAGACTGGTAGGCTGCTTATCTATACCTTCCACTACAGACTGGTAGGCTGCTTATCTATACCTTCCACTACAGACTGGTAGGCTGCTTATCTATACCTTCCACTACAGACTGGTAGGCTGCTTATCTATACCTTCCACTACAGACTGGTAGGCTGCTTATCTATACCTTCCACTACAGACTGGTAGGCTGCTTATCTATACCTTCCACTACAGACTGGTAGGCCGCTTATCTATACCTTCCACTACAGACTGGTAGGCTGCTTATCTATACCTTCCACTACAGACTGGTAGGCTGCTTATCTATACCTTCCACTACAGACTGGTAGGCTGCTTATCTATACCTTCCACTACAGACTGGTAGACTGCTTATCTATACCTTCCACTACAGACTGGTAGGCTGCTTATCTATACCTTCCACTATAGACTGGTAGCTGCTTATCTATACCTTCCACTACAGACTGGTAGGCTGCTTATCTATACCTTCCACTACAGACTGGTAGACTGCTTATCTATACCTTCCACTACAGAGTGGTAGGCTGCTTATCTATACCTTCCACTACAGACTGGTAGGCTGCTTATCTATACCTTCCACTACAGACTGGTAGGCTGCTTATCTATACCTTCCACTACACATAAAGGGTATAACTGGCTGCCCTCTAACAGTGTTCAAGAGAGAACTTGATAAACACCTCCAAAGGATACCTGATCAACCAGCTGTGATTCATATGTCAGGCGGCGAGCAGCCGCGTCCAACAGCCTGGTTTATCAGTCCAGCAACGAGGAGGCCTGGTCGAGGACCGGGCCACGGGGACGCTAAGCCCAGAAACCAACTCAAGGTAACCTCGAAGAAGGTACCTCCAGCATGCTAAAATACATTCATACCTCTAACATACCAAAACTCACTCATACCTCCAGCATACCAAAACTCATTCATTCCACCAGCATACCAAACTCATTCATTCCACCAGCATACCAAAACTCATTCATTCCACCCCATACCAAAACTCATTCATTCCACCAGCATACCAAAACTCACTCATACCTCCAGCATACCAAAACTCATACATTCCACCAGCATACCAAAACTCATTCATACCACCAGCATACCAGAACTCATTCATTCCACCAGCATACCAGAACTCATTCATTCCACCAGCATACCAAAACTCATACATACCACCAGCATCCAAAACTCATTCATTCCACCAGTGTACCAAAACTCATTCAAACCACCAACATACAAACTCATTCACACCACAAGCATACTAAATTAAACGTCACAGCCATCGGGTACTTGTCAACTGGGTGCCAAGTCATGTGGGAATAATAGGAAACGACATTGCAGATGAAGCTGCAAATCTTGATACTAAGAGAAGAAATGTAGACATTTACATACCACAGAGTCAATCACAGAACAGATTAAGAAAGTGATTAGAAATAGAGCAATGCAGAAGATGTACAGTGAGGAGTCAGTCGGCCGAGCGGACAGCACGCTGGACTTGTGATCCTGTGGTCCTGGGTTCAATCCCAGGCGCCGGCGAGAAACAATGGGCAGAGTTTCTTTCACCCGATGCCCCTGTTACCTAGCAGTAAAATAGGTACCTGGGTGTTAGTCAGCTGTCACGGGCTGCTTCCTGGGGGTGGAGGCCTGGTCGAGGACCGGGCCGCGGGAACGCTAAAAAGCCCCGAAATCATCTCAAGATAACCTGACCATAACACAGCAGTTGCAACATCAGGATCTGCGGGTTGGTACAATAATTCAACCAACAACGAACCACTTATTTTGACGAAAGGGAGCAGTAGAACAACAGAAGTACACTTACATCGCATCAGGCTTGGATACCCATGAGCATGGGAAATAGGCTTACAGGTTCCAGAACGGTCAGGGGAATGGGCCAAGCCATTACGACTATATAGCACTGTGCAGGGGTTAAGATAAGGATTTGGGATGGGATGAGGGGAAGGAATGGTGTCCAAGCACTTAGACGGTCGGGGATTGAACGCCGACTTGCATGAAGCGAAACCGTCGCTCTACCGTCCAGCCCAAGAGGTTTGGTACACAGATTTCAGAAGATGAGAGGAAATGTCAGCACTGTGGACAAATGCTCGAAAGACCACTGGAACATTATCTAACACAGTGCAAAGTTACATAACATACCAAACTGACTCATACCTCCAGCATACCAAACTGACTCATACCTCCAGCATACCAAACTCACTCATACCTCCAGCATACCAAAACTCACTCATACCTCCAGCATACCAAACTCACTCATACCTCCAGCATACCAAAACTCACCCATACCTCCAGCATACCAAAACTCACTCATACCTCCAGCATACCAAAGCTCACTCATACCTCCAGCATACCAAAACTCACTCATACCTACAGCATACCAAAGCTCATTAATACTACAGCATAAAACTCATTCATACAATGGCCACAAGAAATCCTTTAATCCAGCATCATACACATTCATACGAGCCACTTGTAGTCTACCAGTTGGTGGTTCTGGGGACCATGACCCCTGGTCTCCGACCATGTCTCCTGGCTGCTGGTCTGGTCTCCGACCATGTCTCCTGGCTGCCGGTCTGGTCTCCGACCATGTCTCCTGTCTGCTGGTCTGGTCACCGACCATGTCTCCTGGCTGCTGGTCTGGACTCCGACCATGTCTCCTGGCTACTGGTCTGGTCACCGACCATGTCTCCTGTCTGCTGGTCTGGTCTCCGACCATGTCTCCTGTCTGCTGGTCTGGTCTCCGACCATGTCTCCTGGCTGCTGGTCTGGTCACCGACCATGTCTCCTGGCTGCTGGTCTGGTCACCGACCATGTCTCCTGGCTGCTGGTCTGGTCTCCGACCATGTCTCCTGGCTGCTGGTCTGGTCACCGACCATGTCTCCTGGCTGCTGGTCTGGTCTCCGACCATGTCTCCTGGCTGCTGGTCTGGTCACCGACCATGTCTCCTGGCTGCTGGTCTGGTCTCCGACCATGTCTCCTGGCTGCTGGTCTGGTCTCCGACCATGTCTCCTGGCTGCTGGTCTGGTCACCGACCATGTCTCCTGGCTGCTGGTCTGGTCTCCGACCATGTCTCCTGGCTGCTGGTCTGGTCACCGACCATGTCTCCTGGCTGCTGGTCTGGTCACCGACCATGTCTCCTGGCTGCTGGTCTGGTCTCCGACCATGTCTCCTGGCTGCTGGTCTGGTCACCGACCATGTCTCCTGGCTGCTGGTCTGGTCACCGACCATGTCTCCTGGTTGCTGGTCTGGTCACCGACCATGTCTCCTGGCTGCTGGTCTGGTCTCCGACCATGTCTCCTGGCTGCTGGTCTGGTCACCGACCAAGTCTCCTGGCTGCAGGTCTGGTCTCCGACCATGTCTCCTGGCTGCAGGTCTGGTCTCCGACCATGTCTCCTGGCTGCTGGTCTGGTCACCGACCAAGTCTCCTGGCTGCAGGTCTGGTCTCCGACCATGTCTCCTGGCTGCTGGTCTGGTCACCGACCATGTCTCCTGGCTGCAGGTCTGGTCTCCGACCATGTCTCCTGGCTGCTGGTCTGGTCTCCGACCATGTCTCCTGGCTGCTGGTCTGGTCTCCGACCATGTCTCCTGGCTGCTGGTCTGGTCACCGACCATGTCTCCTGGCTGCTGGTCTGGTCTCCGACCATGTCTCCTGGCTGCTGGTCTGGTCAACGACCAAGTCTCCTGGCTGCAGGTCTGGTCTCCGACCATGTCTCCTGGCTGCTGGTCTGGTCTCCGACCATGTCTCCTGGCTGCTGGTCTGGTCTCCGACCATGTCTCCTGGCTGCTGGTCTGGTCACCGACCATGTCTCCTGGCTGCTGGTCTGGTCACCGACCATGTCTCCTGGCTGCTGGTCTGGTCTCCGACCATGTCTCCTGGCTGCTGGTCTGGTCACCGACCATGTCTCCTGGCTGCTGGTCTGGTCTCCGACCATGTCTCCTGGCTGCAGGTCTGGTCTCCGACCATGTCTCCTGGCTGCGGGTCTGGTCTCCGACCATGTCTCCTGGCTGCTGGTCTGGTCTCCGACGATGTCTCCTGGCTGCTGGTCTGGTCTCCGACCATGTCTCCTGGCTGCTGGTCTGGTCTCCGACCATGTCTCCTGGCTGCTGGTCTGGTCACCGACCATGTCTCCTGGCTGTTGGTCTGGTCACCGACCATGTCTCCTGGCTGCTGGTCTGGTCTCCGACGATGTCTCCTGGCTGCTGGTCTGGTCACCAACCATGTCTCCTGGCTGCTGGTCTGGTCTCCGACCATGTCTCCTGGCTGCTGGTCTGGTCACCGACCATGTCTCCTGGCTGCTGGCCCTCGTATGTAGGAGGACATTGGTCTCAATGTTATGTACATCTGTAGATTACTGTACATCTACACATGTTCATCTGTAGATTACTGTACATCTACACATGTTCATCTGTAGATTACTGTACATCTACACGTGTAAATCTGTAGATTACTGTACATCTACACATGCACATCTGTAGATTACTGTACATCTACACGTGTAAATCTGTAGATTACTGTACATCTACACATGCACATCTGTAGATTACTGTACATCTACACATGCACATCTGTAGATTACTGTACATCTACACATGCACATCTGTAGATTACTGTACATCTACACATGCACATCTGTAGATTACTGTACATCTACACATGCACATCTGTAGATTACTGTACATCTACACATGCACATCTGTAGATTACTGTACATCTACACATGCACATCTGTAGATTACTGTACATCTACACATGCACATCTGTAGATTACTGTACATCTACACATGTACATCTGTAGATTACTGTACATCTACACATGCACATCTGTAGATTACTGTACATCTACACATGTACATCTGTAGATTACTGTACATCTACACATGTACATCTGTAGATTACTGTACATCTACACATGTACATCAGTAGATTACTGTACATCTACACATGTACATCAGTAGATTACTGTACATCTACACATGTACATCTGTAGATTACTGTACATCTACACATGCACATCTGTAGATTACTGTACATCTACACATGTACATCTGTAGATTACTGTACATCTACACATGCACATCTGTAGATTACTGTACATCTACACATGTACATCTGTAGATTACTGTACATCTACACGTGTACATCTGTAGATTACTGTACATCTACACATGTACATCTGTAGATTACTGTACATCTACACGTGTACATCTGTAGATTACTGTACATCTACACATGTACATCTGTAGATTACTGTACATCTACACGTGTACATCTGTAGATTACTGTACATCTACACATGTACATCTGTAGATTACTGTACATCTACACGTGTACATCTGTAGATTATTGTACATCTACACATGTACATCTGTAGATTACTGTACATCTACACGTGTACATCTGTAGATTACTGTACATCTACACATGTACATCTGTAGATTACTGTACATCTACACGTGTACATCTGTAGATTACTGTACATCTACACATGCACATCTGTAGATTACTGTACACGTGTAAATCTGTAGATTACTGTACATCTACACATGCACATCTGTAGATTACTGTACATCTACACATGCACATCTGTAGATTACTGTACATCTACACATGCACATCTGTAGATTACTGTACATCTACACATGCACATCTGTAGATTACTGTACATCTACACATGCACATCTGTAGATTACTGTACATCTACACATGCACATCTGTAGATTACTGTACATCTACACATGTACATCTGTAGATTACTGTACATCTACATATGCACATCTGTAGATTACTGTACATCTACACATGTACATCTGTAGATTACTGTACATCTACACATGTACATCTGTAGATTACTGTACATCTACACATGTACATCTGTAGATTACTGTACATCTACACATGTACATCTGTAGATTACTGTACATCTACACATGTACATCTGTAGATTACTGTACATCTACACATGTACATCTGTAGATTACTGTACATCTACACATGTACATCTGTAGATTACTGTACATCTACACATGTACATCTGTAGATTACTGTACATCTACACATGTACATCTGTAGATTACTGTACATCTACACATGTACATCTGTAGATTACTGTACATCTACACATGTACATCTGTAGATTACTGTACATCTACACATGTACATCTGTAGATTACTGTACATCTACACATGTACATCTGTAGATTACTGTACATCTACACATGTACATCTGTAGATTACTGTACATCTACACATGTACATCTGTAGATTACTGTACATCTACACATGTACATCTGTAGATTACTGTACATCTACACATGTACATCTGTAGATTACTGTACATCTACACATGTACATCTGTAGATTACTGTACATCTACACATGTACATCTGTAGATTACTGTACATCTACACATGTACATCTGTAGATTACTGTACATCTACACATGTACATCTGTAGATTACTGTACATCTACACATGTACATCTGTAGATTACTGTACATCTACACATGTACATCTGTAGATTACTGTACATCTACACATGTACATCTGTAGATTACTGTACATCTACACGTGTACATCTGTAGATTACTGTACATCTACACATGTACATCTGTAGATTACTGTACATCTACACATGTACATCTGTAGATTACTGTACATCTACACATGTACATCTGTAGATTTCTGTACATCTACACATGTACATCTGTAGATTACTGTACATCTACACATGTACATCTGTAGATTACTGTACATCTACACATGTACATCTGTAGATTACTGTACATCTACACATGTACATCTGTAGATTACTGTACATCTACACATGTACATCTGTAGATTACTGTACATCTACACATGTACATCTGTAGATTACTGTACATCTACACATGTACATCTGTAGATTACTGTACATCTACACATGTACATCTGTAGATTACTGTACATCTACACATGTACATCTGTAGATTACTGTACATCTACACATGTACATCTGTAGATTACTGTACATCTACACATGTACATCTGTAGATTACTGTACATCTACACATGTACATCTGTAGATTACTGTACATCTACACATGTACATCTGTAGATTACTGTACATCTACACATGTACATCTGTAGATTACTGTACATCTACACATGTACATCTGTAGATTACTGTACATCTACACACGTACATCTGTAGATTACTGTACATCTACACACGTACATCTGTAGATTACTGTACATCTACACACGTACATCTGTAGATTACTGTACATCTACACACGTACATCTGTAGATTACTGTACATCTACACACGAACATCTGTAGATTACTGTACATCTACACACGTACATCTGTAGATTACTGTACATCTACACACGTACATCTGTAGATTACTGTACATCTACACACGTACATCTGTAGATTACTGTACATCTACACACGTACATCTGTAGATTACTGTACATCTACACACGTACATCTGTAGATTACTGTACATCTACACACGTACATCTGTAGATTACTGTACATCTACACACGTACATCTGTAGATTACTGTACATCTACACACGTACATCTGTAGATTACTGTACATCTACACACGTACATCTGTAGATTACTGTACATCTACACACGTACATCTGTAGATTACTGTACATCTACACACGTACATCTGTAGATTACTGTACATCTACACACGTACATCTGTAGATTACTGTACATCTACACACGTACATCTGTAGATTACTGTACATCTACACATGTACATCTGTAGATTACTGTACATCTACACACGTACATCTGTAGATTACTGTACATCTACACACGTACATCTGTAGATTACTGTACATCTACACACGTACATCTGTAGATTACTGTACATCTACACACGTACATCTGTAGATTACTGTACATCTACACACGTACATCTGTAGATTACTGTACATCTACACACGTACATCTGTAGATTACTGTACATCTACACACGTACATCTGTAGATTACTGTACATCTACACATGTACATCTGTAGATTACTGTACATCTACACATGTACATCTGTAGATTACTGTACATCTACACATGTACATCTGTAGATTACTGTACATCTACACATGTACATCTGTAGATTACTGTACATCTACACATGTACATCTGTAGATTACTGTACATCTACACATGTACATCTGTAGATTACTGTACATCTACACGTGTACATCTGTAGATTACTGTACATCTACACATGTACATCTGTAGATTACTGTACATCTACACGTGTACATCTGTAGATTACTGTACATCTACACATGTACATCTGTAGATTACTGTACATCTACACGTGAACATCTGTAGATTATTGTACATCTACACATGTACATCTAATCGTTGATAAGATGCAATTATCTCTTTGAGAGATGTACATCTTAATCATGGTTATATAATGTACGCATCATTATTGGTCTCGTGAGGCAGGTCCTCCAACAACCACTCCTCGTAGATGTGTCCTTGTACATTATTGGTCTCGTGAGGCTGGTCTCAACAATCTAATATATATCAACATTATTAAAATTGTTAAGCGACACAGCGAGCTCTTGGAGGCACTTAAAGTTCTCACGGTCCAGGATCCCAATACAGAGATGATAACCAGTGAC
>WNGS01143639.1:6845-20188 GCA_020271785.1 Procambarus virginalis
ATATATATATATATATATATTAATATACACATTTGAGAGATAGGATTGTGTACCATCTATTGCAGAAAGTGTTGAGAGATTGATTATTACGGTTATCTTGCTGACATGTAAGTGGTGTAATAATAATAAAGTATCATGAGTCTCATTGTGTCATTATCGTGTTGCGTGCTGCTTGTCTAAGTGACATTTTTTATCGACTCGTCTTTGTGATAAGCAATAATTTGTTTAATTATTATGTCAATTATTGAAGAGTGAAATATCGTAATTAACGTAATTCAATAATTATTAAATGTCTGAGTGACAGAGTGTCACTAACGTAAATTAACTGTGATTGTTGTGTGATAGACAGAGCCCTTATTTTTCAGCTGATTGACCAGGTCACATTAGCATAGATGGTAATGAAAAGGCAGACTCTCTAGCAAAAACTGTCACTGCTCTACCTGTTGTACAGGTTAAAATACCCCCAAGTTTTTCAGCACAGATTAAGGGGCAAATCAAGGAGAAAATACTCCCATCTATCAAAAGTCACCACAGAGCAAAGTAGCGGAAGAAAAATTTACTGCGATGTGGTACGAACGAGTCACTGGGTACTACTATTTTAAGCCTGGCATACAGATATCCAGAGACATTGCAATATCCATACACAGACTCAAACTTGGTTACAAGTGCTGGTGGGAGGTAATGAACTCAATAGTTAAATAGTGTCATATATGTTGAACAGAAGCAGAGGCGCCACAGTTGCATTACTTACTGGAAATATGAAGCAACTGAAGCAACTCAACTAATGTTGAGTTTAAGCATCAAACTCAACGTTAATCCAACGACAGCAGCTGCATTAGATGCCACTTCTACTGGGACTAAAATGATTAGAAGAACAGTTGAAGAATGGGATTCACTAGTGAACTTTCTGCATATACATCCGCCACCAAGATAATGTTATCAGAACAAGACTAAAACCAGTGCGCTAAAACAAAAGCAAAAAAGAAGCTGGGGGAAAAGAAGGAAACTCCTCCTCCATTTAAAACTTTGACCCTAATATCACAGTAGCAAGATTACCGCAAATAACTGAGCTCAATTACGAATTCTGTAGCCCGTGCTACATGGATATTTCGTTCTGAGTTGCTGAATGTAAAACAACATCAACAAAAGACTCAGCAACCAGATTATGCCTGGAGCTCTCTCAGGTTCTACACGTCTCCTGCTTCACTCGACGTGGTCTTGCTACGCTGCGTGACGGTGCACGTGCAGGCTTTGGTACAAAGTACATAGTCACCCATGTTGTTTTTTTAAAGTATCGTAAATATTAAGTTTGTTTATTTTTGTGTGTTAGCCAGGTTTTCCGGAATTATTATTTTGTTATGCTTATTATTGTATGTAAAGAATTGAATTATTTATGTTTGTTTACTCCTGCAACTAGCACACTGCAAAAAACTTTTGCAGTTTTATTTACATTATTTATTTTTTTTATTTAGTGTGCATAAGGCAAACTACAACAGCCAGGTATTTGCTGCGTTACCTACAACACTTCACATTAATGTAGGGGCCTGTCTGGGAGTCTTGTCTCAGGCATTGCTCCCAGTTCCTGCGCTTAAAGTTGTGTTCAGTTGTTTAATTGGCTTTTTACACTTGTCTGCATTTCAGAACTCATTTGGAGATTTTTTCATTGGTGACTAACTCTATTTACATTTCAGGTGTAGCAGTTTGTGAACTGTTTATTAGACTGACTTTTGATTACGTGCTGTTTTATGAGCACATATATGCTCGTAATGGTTAGTCTTACAAACCATTGTTTTTGAACAGCTAAAAACTTTACTCTGTAATAATCCCATTCTCGCCTCGCCAGATGTGACGAGACCCTTCATCCTTGATGTCGATGCCAGCAACACCGGCACTGAGGGTGTGGTGATGCAACAGCGAGAAGAAGTCGTGCCAGTCAGCTATTACAGCTACAATCTGAAACCTCACCAGCATCATTACAGTACAGTCGAAAAGGAGCTACTCGCCATCATCCTGTGCTTACAGCATTATGCACCCCGTCTTCAAGGACATCAACCCATCACCATCTATTATGATCCTAATCCTCTTCGGTTCCTGCAGAAAGCTCAGTTCTCTATTCAACGTTTACTTCGTTGGGCTTTGTACTTGCAAAACTTCAATCTCAAGATCTTTTATATCAAATACTCAGACAACATCGTCGGAAACGCACTCTCCCTAGTCCATGAAGTGGAACCTCCCGCTTCCAGTCTCCGATCAGCATTAGCATCTCAGGTGTTAAGAAGAGGCTTTGGCGAGGAACTGATACGTTATTCCCCTGCATAACAGTGGAGAATTGTCTCTTCCTATCGCTTTCAACACCATCATGCTACGATACCTCCTCTACAACATCTAAATCTTCAGTCAAACGTCTGGAGAGCGCCACCACGAACCCCCCTGCTCTGTCCAAAGAGCCCCACATGGCAGGTGAGCACCGGAGACCTGTCCACATGCTTACTACCCTTTACTTTACCGGCTCATCATTACACCTCACCTTGCCTCCAGAGTGAAGTCACCTGCAGGTATATATAAGCTCCTACTAGCGATTCAGCAACCTCACACAGCTCCGCTCCTGTGCCAGATAAGTAAACTACGGGCTCATCATAGCCCGTGCTACTTGCCCCGCTCCTGTGCCAGGTAAGTTATGGGCTCACCATAGCTCGTGCTACTTGGAACTTGTTTCGAGTAGCTGAATCTATAACAACAACAACGATTCAGCAACTTCAATATAGAACAAGTACATGGCCGGATAATCTAGTAAAGATTCTACAAAAAGTGGACATGAAATGGACCATTAAAAACAAAGGAGAAGATAGATCATATCAACATTTTCGGCAGCCTCCTCCATGGGAAGAATCGCCTCGAAAAATTATCATTGAAGGATTACTAGTTACAAAATCAACATGTGACTCGCAGAGGCTCAAAGCAGTCATAGAACGACAAATGGGAACCATCTCAAGACCTACAACGACTCACATCTTCACAGACGGATCAGTTGACCAAGAAAGAGGTTCTGCTGGGGCAGCAGTTTACACTAACAACCATGAAGCTTACTGGAGCATGAATAGTGGGTGCTCAACATTGCAAACAGAACTATATGCCGTGAAGGCATATACAATTGAGAATAATTTACTTGATGTCATCATTCATTCCGACTCTAAATCTTCGCTCCAGGCATTGTTATCCAGTCAACACAGAGATAATATACATCTCACAGAAATGCAACATATAGGAAAAGAAGCCCCATAATCTAGAGCTGTTAATCAATCTAAATTGGATAGCAAGTCACATTGGCATAGATGGTAATAAAAAGGCAGACTCACTAGCAAAAACTGCTACTGCTCTACCTGTTGCTCAGGTTCAAATACCTCCACGTTTTTCACAGATTAAGGAACAAATAAAAAAAATGTTCACCAAGATAATGTTATTAAAACAAGACTAAAACAGAAGAGAAAAAAATAGGGAAAAAGGCGAAAACCCCACCTCCATTTAATACCTTGACCCAAATATCAGAGTAACAAGGTAATCGCGAATAACCGAACTCAATTACGGGCTCACCATAGCCCGTAATTGGTTCTGAGTAGCTAAATCTAAAACAACAACAACAATGACTCTGCAGCACATTCACATTGCTACCTGTTGAGGGTGTGGACACAATGTGACCCAAACGTCTAAAGATTACAGCTACCCCCTTGATGGGGATGCTTCGCAAAAAGCGATGTTCTAAGGATCCTGAAGGACGTTACCAGCATCACACACACTGACATTAGTCAGGAAGGTGATGATATGGTGTTCTTTATTTCATGTGAGGAAGAAGTAGAAAAACAGTTCTTCCTGGCCGGAAGAACTGTTTTTACCAGCAAGACCAACCAGTGGATCGCTGACCGACCGCAACATAAGATCATGGACAATATCGAGGACAAAAATCCGAACATGTCTGTATTCATCCTAGAGTTTTGCAGCACTGTCAAATCATCAATGAAGATTACTCTCACCACAATAGCTGCGGCCACCCCCTGGCGCAAGTCTCACTGCCTCCACTACCAGTCCAGAGACTACCACCAGGACGACCACAAGGTCGATTTCAACACAGACCCCAGAACCACCCAAAATCCGGGCGGCACAGAGGTATTTCCCTCTCCAGCTTCCCACACTCCTACCATCACCATCTTAGCAGCCACGCTAGCAGACGTGTTGTCTACAAATGGGAACGGCATTAATGATGAAGATTAAGCCACAAAAGAGGTGGTACGTGCATGAATTGCCCACAAGTGCAATTCATGCACTTGTGGGCATGAATTGGCTCCACACGGGAGCCGGCCGGCCGAGCGGACAACACGCTGGACTTGTGATCCTGTGGTCCTGGGTTCGATCCCAGGCGCCGGCGAGAAACAATGGGCAGAGTTTCTTTCCCCCTATGTCCCTGTTACCTAGCAGTAAAATAGGTACCTGGGTGTTAGTCAGCTGTCACGGGCTGCTTCCTGGGGGTGGCGGCCTGGTCGAGGACCGGGCCGCGGGGACACTAAAAAAGCCCTGAAATCTTCTCAAGATAACCTCAAGAAGTGGTAACATTTTTGGTCAGTAAATGTAAACAGTGTGCGGAGGTCGCATATAATCATCAGGCTGCTATCGCAGGGGAGGATACTGCTTGACAGTATTTATGAGGGTGTCCAGATGCTGGACACCTTTTTTTGACCAGAGGAGTGGCAGTGTTAATGGCTTCAGGGTGGTTACTGCAAGATTCAGGGACTCTTAAAGCTCTTCTAAGTTGGTTGCTTCACATTCCAGGAGAGAGTGAAGTTATGGCTTTTCTTTGATTGTTTGGCAGAAGATGCATTCTTTCTGTCGGGGTTCACCAGTCTCCCAGTTGCATTTGTAACCTAGACATTGTCTATATAACCGAACTGCTATTTCCCTATGGATTCCTTTTGGGATACTAAACCATTCTAACTTGGTGGCCTGAAGATACCATATTGCAGAGGGCGAATCTTCTGCTACTCTCTGGTGTAGATACAGACTTTGTTAAGGTATGAGAGTTTTTTGGTGATGTTTTTTAATGGACACTAGGCTGGGTTGGATTGCTTTATGTATCACTGCATGACAAGTTGCCAATTTAGCAATTTCATCGGCTTTCTCATTTAATAGGATTCCAACATGGGACAGGATCCAGATAAGGGTGATGTTGAGTCTTTTGCCTTTAGCGACTGCTCCAAGATACAAAATGGTGGTAATTATTTTCACATTGTATTTTCATTGCTTTTTTTTCTAATATTTGAAGTGCAGCTTTTGATTCTGTGTGTGTATGATTGCTTTTTGAGTGTTTTGTGCAATCACATATATGAATGCCTATTGTATGGCAAACAGCTCGGTTTGGGTTGATGATACTGGTCCTCCCGGTCTCCAATATGCTTGTTCGCTGTCCGTGCAAAGAGCAGCGCCAGCACTCTCATATTCTGTGTCACCCAGTCCGTCTGTGAAGATGTGGGTGGTTCCTTCTACTGCAGTGCTGCATATTTGCTTTTCTATGATGCGCCTTACGATTGTTGGATCATATGCAGCCTTTTTCATTGGAAGACTTTCTATTACTATTTTGAAAGCAGGCTCCTCCCACGGTGGGGAACAAGTGTAGTCCCTGGAAACACAAACCGTAACTGTCTCTATTTTCCGCTTGTTACAACTTGTAATAAAGTTGTTACATCTTGGCTTAACGTGTTTATGACGTATTAGAAGGTTGTTACAACTTGCTATATTAGTTGTTATAACTGGTTATGAGGTGTTAAAACTTGTTCAAACGTTGTACCAACGTCGTAGTTTCGGTGTGTGTTTGGCGGGTTTGGGTGTGGTTGATCACCCCCTCTATCTCTGGCAGCTCAGGAGTTTCAGCTGTTTTGGCCATATTCAAACACCAAGGCCTGCAATACTGGGATTAGATCAGGGGAAATATTTATCATACTGGTAATCGTAGCTGTTTTTTGTGATATTCGTTCCTGAAGAGAGGGCAAACCCGTTTCCAGTCTCAGAGTTTCAAGTCTGGTCCACAACAAGGCTCCCAGGTCAGCTATCATAGCATTGTTTTGGGCAACTTCAAACTTTTTCCACTGTTGTTGTGATAGATTTGTGAGTGCAGGTGCGGCATAGTCGATCACTGATCTGACTGCCCGTACATAGTATGTGCGAAGGACTTGCAAATTGGCTCCTCCAGATAGGGACCTTAGCGACCTGAGGATTGCCGTCCGGACTGATAACGACACTACCAACGCTCCTAAAATAGCTTCTACCACCAATCCCCGACACCTGAGCCTACCTCAAGCTGTGAAGCGAAAGACGAGAATACCAACTACGGATGTTACGGACTTCTCAGATGAGGAAATCTGAGTAGGAGCTCCACTCCCGCTCCACAGAAGGCCTTGCCTTACTGGCTTAATGGAAGTCTACAATCAGGTGACAAAGATTAAGCAAGAAGAGATGGATGGGCGGACGGCATTTTTTTGGACAGTCAGAAAGCCTTTGACACAGTACCCCATAAAGCCTGATGCATAAGCTAGAGAAACAGGCAGTAGTAACTGGTAGGGCGCTCCAGTGGATAAGGGAGTACCTAAGCAATAGGAATCAAAGAGTTACAGTGAGGAGTGAAACCTCAGATTGGCGTGAAGTCACGAGAGGAGTCCTAAAGGGCTCTGTACTCGGACCTATCCTGTTTCTGATATACGTAAATGATCTCCCAGAGGGTATAGACTCATTCCTCTCAATGTTTGCTGACGACGCCAAAATTATGAGGATTAAGACAAAGGAGGACAGCTTATGGCTTCAAGAAGACCTCGACAAGCTGCTGGAATGATAGAACAAATGGTTGTTAGAGTTTAACCCAAGCAAATGCAATGTAATGAAGATAGGTGTAGAGAGCAGGAGACCAGATACAAGGTATCATTTGGGAGATGAAATACTTCAAGAGTCAGAGAGAGAGAAAGACCTGGGGGTTGATATCACGCCAGACCTGTCCCGTGAAGCTCATATCAAGAGGATAACATCAGCAGTATATGCCAGGTTGGCTAACATAAGATCAGCCTTTAGAAAATTGTGTAAGGAATCTTTCAGAACTTTGTGTACCACATATGTCAGACCAATTCTGGAGTATGCGGCTCCAGTATGGAATCCATATCTAGTCAAGCATAATTAGACTAAACTAGAAAAGGTTCAAAGGTTTGCCACCAGACTAGTACCCGAACTGAGGGGTATGAGCTACGACGAGAGACTACGGGAATTAAACCTTACGTCACTGGGAGACAGAAGAGTTAGATGGGACATGATTACCACATACAAGATTCTCAGAAGAATTGATAGGGTAGATGAAGACAGGCTATTTAACACAAGGGGCACACGCACTAGGGGACACAGGTGGAAATTAAGTACCCAAATGAGCAATAGAGACGTTAGAAAGAATTTTCTCAGTGTCAGAGTAGCAGACAAATAGAATGCATTAGGAAGTGATGTGGTGGAGGTTGACTCCTTACACAGCTTCAAGTGTAGATATGATAGAGCCCAGTAGGCTCAGGAACCTGTACATTAGTTGGTTAACAGTTGAGAGGCGGACCAAAGAACCAGAGCTCAACTCCCCACAAGCACAATTAGGTAAGTACAGACACGATAACTACTCGGTACAAGATCTCCTCATGGAGGCAACCTAACCAGACTCCAACGACAGCACGGCTCTGCCAAAGATTCTCGCAAAAAAAAGGAAAACCTAGAGATCTACACTAACCCCACCAGCTCCATAACTCGTACAGCCTGCCCTACAGAGCTGAAAACCACCATGAAGACCCCCATTCAAACCCCTATAACTCTAGTAGCAGATACAGATAACGGTTCCAAAGAGCCCCCACTTACTGGCTCACGAGCTCACGGTAGCCCGTGCTACCTTGAACTTTTAATCTGAGCAGCTGAATCTGAAATAACAAACAACAACAACAGACTCAGCAACCTGATTACTCCTGGTGCTTTCTCGGGTTCTACACGTCACCTCCTTCAGTCGACGTGGGCTTGATACAACGCGTGACGGTGGACGGGCAGCCTTTTGAACATAGTGTATAGTCACCCTTGTTGTTTTTCTAAAGTAATGCAAATTTTAAGTTTGTTTATGTTTGTGTGTAAGCCAAGTTTCCAGGAATTATTATTATGTTATTTTATTATAAGTAAAGAATTTAATTATTTATGTTTGTTTTCTCCTGCAACTAGCACACCTCAAAGGAATTTAGCAGTTTTATTTACTTTGTTTAACTTTTGTTTTTTTAATGAGAAAGACAAACTACAGCTGCCAGGTATTTGTTGCGCTATCTACTACACCTCACAATATATATATATATATATATATATATATATATATATATATATATATATATATATATATATATTTAAATACCTAGAAGGGGTACCACCTCTGGTGCAAGTGTAGGGACCCATAGCCTCGGAGAAGAAAATAAAGAGTACTCAGAGAAGACCTTGTGGATCCTCACTGAACACTTGATATTTTCTTCTCCTACCACCCCTATTCTTTTGGTATGTGTGTATGTTTAACTTTATTTGAAAATGTCATTACACAAAAAAAGTTACAATATTGATTACATGCAGGGTACAAGGCTGCTTGTCACAAGTTGAAAAGCTCCTCCAGCTCCTCAGATGGCGGGCAGGAACCATGGATGCAGTGAGCATTTCCTCTCTGGATTGCCACACTAAGGCGCTGAAAAAGAAAACTGGCAGCTCTAGGGTCTCTAGTTGTTTCGATTAGCTTAGACCCCAACTCCTTCAAAAAGCTAGCAGCACTTTTACCCCAGGCACCAAGTGTCTCTGAGGCAATGGGGACAAAATTGTAGTGGTGCTCGAGGTCTCTGTATTTACGTGACTTGGCCGCTTCCCGGTATATATATATATATATATATATATATATATATATATATATATATATATATATATATATATATATATATATATATATATATATTAGTATATTTGGTAGCAGTCTTTCTGTAGACATATGTTATTAAATATGACCGAAAAAGTAAGATTAATAATTCTAACACGAATTTTCTCAATTTTCCTTATGTTTGTTTTTACTGATGACGGTAAATTAAAAATCAATTCTCCAAAATTCATTCTTTATTTCTTAGTCTGACGCGACACTTGAGCGCGTTTCGTAAAACTTATTACATTTTCAAAGACTTTAGTTACACACACACAGAACAACTATAACTGAACAGAGTTTAAATACCTGCATTTGGGTGAGGTGACATGTTACAATGGTTTGGGGTGAGGTGAGAACAAACACAGAACACGAAACAATGGGTATAAGGGAAGAATAGATCTGTAACTGCAGAAGGCCTATTGGCCCGTATTTCTTGATGTTTCTATATTGGAGCGGAGTCTTGAAGTGGGTAGAATATAGTAGTGCGTTAATTGGCTGTTGATTGCTGGTGTTGACTTCTTGATGTGTAGTGCCTCGCAGATGTCAAGCCGCCTGTTGTCGCTGTATCTATCAATGATTTCTGTGTTGTTTGTTAAGATTTCTCTGGTGATGGTTTGGTTGTGGGAAGAGATTATATGTTCCTTGATAGAGCCCTGTTGCTTATGCATCGTTAATCGCCTGGAAAGAGATGTTGTTGTCTTGCCTATATATTGAGTTCTTTGGGGCTTACAGTCCCCAAGTGGGCATTTGAAGGCATAGACGACATTGGTCTCTTTCAAAGCGTTCTGCTTTGTGTCTGGAGAGTTTCTCATGAGTAGGTTGGCAGTTTTCTTGGTTTTATAGTAAATCGTCAATTGTATCTTCTGATTTTTGTCTGTAGGGATAACGTTTCTATTAACAATATCTTTCAGGACCCTTTCCTCCGTTTTATGAGCTGTGGAGAAGAAGTTCCTGTAAAATAGTCTAATAGGGGGTATAGGTGTTGTGTTAGTTGTATCTTCAGAGGTTGCATGGCGTTTCACTTTCCTTCTTATGATGTCTTCAATGAAACCATTGGAGAAGCCGTTGTTGACTAGGACCTGCCTTACTCTACAGAGTTCTTCGTCGACTTGCTTCCATTCTGAGCTGTGGCTGAGAGCACGGTCGACATAAGCGTTAACAACACTCCTCTTGTACCTATCTGGGCAGTCACTGTTGGCATTTAGGCACATTCCTATGTTTGTTTCCTTAGTGTAGACTGTAGTGTGGAAACCTCCGCTCCTTTCCATGACTGTTACATCTAGAAAGGGCAGCTTCCCATCCTTCTCCATCTCGTAAGTGAAACGTAACACAGAATTCTGCTCAAACGCTTCTTTCAGCTCCTGCAGATGTCTGACATCAGGTACCTGTGTAAAAATGTCGTCAACATACCTGCAGTATATGGCCGGTTTCAAGTTCAAGTCGACTAAGACTTTTTCCTCAATAGTACCCATGTAGAAGTTTGCAAACAGGACGCCTAGGGGAGAACCCATAGCGACCCCATCTACTTGCTTATACATGTGCCCATCCGGGCTCAAGAAGGGTGCCTCCTTAGTACAAGCTTGGAGTAGTTTCCTCAGGATATTTTCTGGCATGTCAAGGGGAGTACATGCCGGGTCTCGATACACTCGGTCCATTATCATCCCGATTGTTTCATCCACAGGTACGTTGGTGAACAGTGATTCTACGTCCAACGATGCTCTTATCCCTGTAGCCCGTGTTCCCCGCAGTAAGTCAACAAATTCCTTCGGGGATTTCAGGCTGAAGTTGCACGGGACATAAGGAGTCAGTAAGCCGTTGAGTCGTTTCGCCAGTCTGTACGTGGGTGTGGGTATCTGGCTGATAATTGGCCGAAGTGGGTTTCCAGGCTTATGCGTCTTGACGTTTCCATACGCATATCCAGGTTTATATTCTCCAATAATCTTTGGCAGGTGGAGTCCGGATTTCTTGGCATTCACAGTTTCAATCAACTTGTTGACCTTTGTTTTCAATTCGGCTGTAGTGTCCTTCGTTACCCTTTGGAATTTAGTTTGGTCAGAGAGTATGTGGTTCATTTTCGCCAGATATTCGTCTTTCTTAAGGATGACGTATATTGGCGACTTGTCGCCTCTCCTGACAACTATCTCCTTGTTCTCACGAAGGCTCTTGGCTGCCGCTTTGAGCTCGGGGGTCAGTATGGTACTTCTGTAGTTGCCTCGATTCTTTCCTCCTTCTGCGATAATTTCAGCTTGTAAGGTGTCTTTGGTGGTGACCTTCTTTCACACAAAGAAGGTCACCACCAAAGACACCTTACAAGCTGAAATTATCGCAGAAGGAGGAAAGAATCGAGGCAACTACAGAAGTACCATACTGACCCCCGAGCTCAAAGCGGCAGCCAAGAGCCTTCGTGAGAACAAGGAGATAGTTGTCAGGAGAGGCGACAAGTCGCCAATATACGTCATCCTTAAGAAAGACGAATATCTGGCGAAAATGAACCACATACTCTCTGACCAAACTAAATTCCAAAGGGTAACGAAGGACACTACAGCCGAATTGAAAACAAAGGTCAACAAGTTGATTGAAACTGTGAATGCCAAGAAATCCGGACTCCACCTGCCAAAGATTATTGGAGAATATAAACCTGGATATGCGTATGGAAACGTCAAGACGCATAAGCCTGGAAACCCACTTCGGCCAATTATCAGCCAGATACCCACACCCACGTACAGACTGGCGAAACGACTCAACGGCTTACTGACTCCTTATGTCCCGTGCAACTTCAGCCTGAAATCCCCGAAGGAATTTGTTGACTTACTGCGGGGAACACGGGCTACAGGGATAAGAGCATCGTTGGACGTAGAATCACTGTTCACCAACGTACCTGTGGATGAAACAATCGGGATGATAATGGACCGAGTGTATCGAGACCCGGCATGTACTCCCCTTGACATGCCAGAAAATATCCTGAGGAAACTACTCCAAGCTTGTACTAAGGAGGCACCCTTCTTGAGCCCGGATGGGCACATGTATAAGCAAGTAGATGGGGTCGCTATGGGTTCTCCCCTAGGCGTCCTGTTTGCAAACTTCTACATGGGTACTATTGAGGAAAAAGTCTTAGTCGACTTGAACTTGAAACCGGCCATATACTGCAGGTATGTTGACGACATTTTTACACAGGTACCTGATGTCAGACATCTGCAGGAGCTGAAAGAAGCGTTTGAGCAGAATTCTGTGTTACGTTTCACTTACGAGATGGAGAAGGATGGGAAGCTGCCCTTTCTAGATGTAACAGTCATGGAAAGGAGCGGAGGTTTCCACACTGCAGTCTACACTAAGGAAACAAACATAGGAATGTGCCTAAATGCCAACAGTGACTGCCCAGATAGGTACAAGAGGAGTGTTGTTAACGCTTATGTCGACCGTGCTCTCAGCCACAGCTCAGAATGGAAGCAAGTCGACGAAGAACTCTGTAGAGTAAGGCAGGTCCTAGTCAACAACGGCTTCTCCAATGGTTTCATTGAAGACATCATAAGAAGGAAAGTGAAACGCCATGCAACCTCTGAAGATACAACTAACACAACACCTATACCCCCTATTAGACTATTTTACAGGAACTTCTTCTCCACAGCTCATAAAACGGAGGAAAGGGTCCTGAAAGATATTGTTAATAGAAACGTTATCCCTACAGACAAAAATCAGAAGATACAATTGACGATTTACTATAAAACCAAGAAAACTGCCAACCTACTCATGAAAACTCTCCAGACACAAAGCAGAACGCTTTGAAAGAGACCAATGTCGTCTATGCCTTCAAATGCCCACTTGGGGACTGTAAGCCCCAAAGAACTCAATATATAGGCAAGACAACAACATCTCTTTCCAGGCGATTAACGATGCATAAGCAACAGGGCTCTATCAAGGAACATATATCTCTTCCCACAACCAAACCATCACCAGAGAAATCTTAACAAACAACACAGAAATCATTGATAGATACAGCGACAACAGGCGGCTTGACATCTGCGAGGCACTACACATCAAGAAGTCAACACCAGCAATCAACAGCCAATTAACGCACTACTATATTCTACCCACTTCAAGACTCCGCTCCAATATAGAAACATCAAGAAATACGGGCCAATAGGCCTTCTGCAGTTACAGATCTATTCTTCCCTTATACCCATTGTTTCGTGTTCTGTGTTTGTTCTCACCTCACCCCAAACCATTGTAACATGTCCCTCACCCAAATGCAGGTATTAAACTCTGTTCAGTTATAGTGCTGTTTCGTGTGTGTGTAACTAAAGTCTTTGAAATGTAATAAGTTTTACGAAACGCGCTCAAGTGTCGCGTAAGACTT
>WNGS01143639.1:21188-39033 GCA_020271785.1 Procambarus virginalis
CCTGTTCTTGGATACTCGTCACCTTCCAGCCCAGCCGACTAGAAGATGGAAACTACAAATAATGACGTTGGAAGTGAGTGAAGCCGGGAGAGTGGAAGAGCACTTTGGTCGACCTGAAGGAGCTAGCCAGTTGGGCTAGTTGAGCGCTGTGGACAACTCCTAGAGGTACTAGCCAGTGGGGCTAGGGGAGCGCTGTGTTTGGGTGTTGTGGACTCCACTCCTAGAAGGTACTAGCCAGTGGGGCTATTGAACATTGTTGAGTTCACTAATTGAGCGTAACCACTAGTGCGCAACGGAGGGGGAGCGCTTGAAGGCTTCTCCATAACTGCAGCTAGCGTAAGGGCTAGTGGTGCGTGGAAGGCCTCGCCAGAGGCCTGTAGTGACTGTCATCTGTGAAGCTAGCTAGCACGAGGGCTAGTGACGCCGCTCTGGATGACATCATATAGAAACTTGTAAATAATATTAGTGATGGGTAATAATAATGGGTAATTTTGAGTGCTATTATTTTGTTTTACCTTTAACATTATACAATATTTCCACCAAGGTTAAGGTCCTCTGAACTTTAGTAGGATCAGAGTTTCAAAAGAACCCGGTTACGAAGGGTTTGTAACACCCAGTATCCTAACCCCAGGCCATGAGCTGCCCATACAGAGAGCACAGAATCAACGAATAATATAAAAAAATCCAGTACACAAATGCTGATGTAATCACAAACAAAACAAATGAACTGAACAGAAGAGCTAATGAACCCAACTCTGATAAAATTTGATATGATTGACATCATCTTCATAACATTTCTGACATCAAGAGTAATTTTTCCCACGCTATGTACTCACTTGACAGCCCAGTGATCATTTTACTTGACAGCCCAGTGATCATTTTACTTGACAGCCCTTTGATCATTTTACTTGACAGCCCGTGATCATTTTACTTGACAGCCCAGTGATCATTTTACTTGACAGCCCAGTGATCATTTTACTTGACAGCCCTTTGATCATTTTACTTGACAGCCCCGTGATCATTTTACTTGACAGCCCAGTGATCATTTTATTGACAGCTCTGATCATTTCAATTGACAGCCCAGTGTTCATTTCACTTGACGACCCAGTGATCATTTCACTTCACAGCACAGTGATCATTACAATTGACGGCCCAGTGATCATTACACTTGACGACAGAGTGACCGTTATACCTGACGGCTCAGTGATCATTGCACTTGACGGTGCAGTGATCATTTCACTTGACGGTGCAGTGATCATTTCACTTGACGGTGCAGTGATCATTTCACTTGACGGAGCAGTGATCATTTCACTGACGGAGCAGTGATCATTTCACTTGACGGAGCAGTGATCATTTCACTTGAGACAAGAAGTGTGTAAACTACACAGTTGAGGAGAAATATCTTTGTTAAGAATTTTTAAAGGGGAACCTATCATGCATTTGTCAATGTGGCATCATACTCCCTGATGCCACAGCTGGCTGTCTCCCAGCTGGTGCAGCACAGCTGGCTGTCTCCCAGCTGGTGCAGCCACAGCTGGCTAGTCTCCCAGCTGGTGCAGCCACAGCTGACAAGTCTCCCAGCTGGTGCAGCCACAGCTGGCTGTCTCCAGCTGGTGCAGCCACAGCTGGCTGTCTCCCAGCTGGTGCAGCAACAGCTGGCTAGTCTCCCAGCTGGTGCAGCAACAGCTGGCTAGTCTCCCAGCTGGTGCAGCCACAGCTGACCAGTCTCCCAGCTGGTGCAGCCACAGCTGACCAGTCTCCCAGCTGGTGCAGCCACAGCTGACTAGTCTCCCAGCTGGTGCAGCCACAGCTGACCAGTCTCCCAGCTGGTGCAGCCACAGCTGGCTAGTCTCCCAGCTGGTGCAGTAACAGCTGACTAGTCTCCCAGCTGGTGCAGCCACAGCTGACCAATCTCCCAGCTGGTGCAGCACAGCTGACCAGTCTCCCAGCTGGTGCAGCCACAGCTGACCAGTCTCCCAGCTGGTGCAGCCACAGCTAGCTAGTCTCCCAGCTGGTGCAGTAACAGCTGACTAGTCTCCCAGCTGGTGCAGCCACAGCTGACCAGTCTCCCAGCTGGTGCAGCCACAGCTGGCTAGTCTCCCAGCTGGTGCAGCCACAGCTGACCAGTCTCCCAGCTGGTGCAGCCACAGCTGACCAGTCTCCCAGCTGGTGCAGCCACAGCTGGCTAGTCTCCCAGCTGGTGCAGCCACAGCTGGCTAGTCTCCCAGCTGGTGCAGCCACAGCTGGCTAGTCTCCCAGCTGGTGCAGCAACAGCTGGCTAGTCTCCCAGCTGGTGCAGCCACAGCTGGCTAGTCTCCCAGCTGGTGCAGCCACATCTGACCAGTCTCCCAGCTGGTGCAGCCACATCTGACCAGTCTCCCAGCTGGTGCAGCCACAGCTGACAAGTCTCCCAGCTGATGCAGCCACAGCTGACCAGTCTCCCAGCTGGTGCAGCCACAGCTGGCTAGTCTCCCAGCTGGTGCAGTAACAGCTGACTAGTCTCCCAGCTGGTGCAGCCACAGCTGACCAGTCTCCCAGCTGGTGCAGTAACAGCTGGCTAGTCTCCCAGCTGGTGCAGCCACAGCTGGCTAGTCTCCCAGCTGGTGCAGCCACAGCTGGCTAGTCTCCCAGCTGGTGCAGCAACAGCTGGCTAGTCTCCCAGCTGGTGCAGCCACAGCTGGCTAGTCTCCCAGCTGGTGCAGCCACAGCTGGCTAGTCTCCCAGCTGGTGCAGCCACAGCTGGCTAGTCTCCCAGCTGGTGCAGCCACAGCTGGCTAGTCTCCCAGCTGGTGCAGCCACAGGCTAGTCTCCAGCTGGTGCAGCCACAGCTGACCAGTCTCCCAGCTGGTGCAGCCACAGCAGGCTAGTCTCCCAGCTGGTGCAGCCACAGCTGGCTAGTCTCCCAGCTGGTGCAGCCACAGCTGGCTAGTCTCCCAGCTGGTGCAGCCACAGCTGGCTAGTCTCCCAGCTGGTGCAGCCATAGCAGGCTAGTCTCCCAGCTGGTTCAACCACAGCTGGGTTGTCTCCGAGATATATTTGTTCAATTCCGCTGGGAATTACCAACATTATTCCCCAGTCACAGACGAGCGTCTCTCCTCACGTCTGCACGTTGTTGTTTATTGGGACACGACCCGTCCACCTGCACCTTGGTTTGGCAGCATTATCAACAACCAGTAGCAACATGATGGATCAGTAGCACTAACAGTAACCAGTAGCAACACGGCTCAGTAGCACTAACAATAACCAGTAGTAACACGGATCAGTAGCACTAACAATAACCAGTAGCAACACGGCTCAGTAGCACTAACAATAACCATTAGCAACACGGCTCAGTAGCACTAACAATAACCAGTAGCAACACGGCTCAGTAGCACTAACAATAACCAGTAGCAACAAGGCTCAGTAGCACTAACAATAACCAGTAGCAACAAGGCTCAGTAGCACTAACAATAACCAGTAGCAACACGGCTCTGTAGCACTAACAATAACCAGTAGCAACACGGCTCTGTAGCACTAACAATAACCAGTAGCAACAAGGCTCAGTAGCACTAACAATAACCAGTAGCAACAAGGCTCAGTAGCACTAACAATAACCAGTAGCAACACGGCTCAGTAGCACTAACAATAACCAGTAGCACTAACAATAACCAGTAGCAACACGGCTCAGTAGCACTAACAATAACCAGTAGCAACACGGCTCTGTAGCACTAACAATAACCAGTAGCAAACACGGCTCAGTAGCACTAACAATAACCAGTAGCAACAAGGCTCAGTAGCACTAACAATAACCAGTAGCAACAAGGCTCAGTAGCACTAACAATAACCAGTAGCAACACGGCTCTGTAGCACTAACAATAACCAGTAGCAACAAGGCTCAGTAGCACTAACAATAACCAGTAGCAACACGGCTCTGTAGCACTAACAATAACCAGTAGCAACACGGCTCTGTAGCACTAACAATAACCAGAAGCAACACGGATCAGTTGCACTAACAATAACCAGTTGCAACACGGCTCTGTAGCACTAACAATAACCAGTAGCAACACGGCTCTGTAGCACTAACAATAACCAGAAGCAACACGGATCAGTAGCACTAACAATAACCAGTAGCAACACGGCTCAGTAGCACTAACAATAACCAGTAGCAACACGGATCAGTAGCACTAACAATAACCAGTAGCAACACGGATCAGTAGCACTAACAATAACCAGTTGCAACACGGCTCAGTAGCACTAACAATAACCAGTAGCAACAAGGCTCAGTAGCACTAACAATAACCAGTTGCAACAAGGCTCATTAGCACTAACAATACCAGTCAGTAGCACTAACAATAACCAGTTGCAACAAGGCTCAGTAGCACTAACAATAACCAGTAGCAACAAGGCTCTGTAGCACTAACAATAACCAGTAGCAACAAGGCTCAGTAGCACTAACAATAACCAGTAGCAACAAGGCTCTGTAGCACTAACAATAACCAGTTGCAACACGGCTCTGTAGCACTAACAATAACCAGTTGCAACACGGCTCTGTAGCACTAACAATAACCAGTAGCAACAAGGCTCAGTAGCACTAACAATAACCAGTAGCAACAAGGCTCTGTAGCACTAACAATAACCAGTAGCAACACGGCTCAGTAGCACTAACAATAACCAGTAGCAACAAGGCTCAGTAGCACTAACAATAACCAGTAGCAACAAGGCTCTGTAGCACTAACAATAACCAGAAGCAATACGGCTCTGTAGACCTAATAATAATCAGTTGCAACATGGCTGAGAATCACTAACAATAAGTACTTGCAACATGGCACAGTATTCTACACCATAGGATAGAATGTTTGCATGCCTGTTTAAAGCCAGAGTCCATACCATTGGGTGATAGCTTCACCCATATTGGCGGAGGGAATAGTCTGGGGTACGGGATGATCATAGTCTGGTCAGGGTCGTCAGAATTCAAAAGGGGAACAGCATACCAGAGACTCATTCAGACCTCGTGACTATATTTGGCACTGACCGCCGGCTACACAGACTACACATTTCCAAAACAAACATGGGAAAAAGAAATCTTATAGTAATTTGCTGCATTATTCACTGACCTTTGGAAAATTAAAATAAATTTCCTGATGTCAGTTATTTACCCGGACTCGCAAAAAGGCTTCTCAAGCAACGGCACTTTACCATAGAAAGGGGTCTCTATTATATGTTAGTATTTCACACTACTGACCTCCTCTCACTGCCGACCACCTACACATTAGACAATTATATTTTTATAAGAGAGAGAGAGAGACAGTCAGACAAAAACACAGATAAAGATAGAGAGACAAAGATACAGAAACATTTTGACAGACACAGCTAGAGACAGATGGACAGAGGCCTAAGATATAAATAGATATAAACATATAGATATAAAGTGATATAAACATATTGATATAAAGTGATATAAACATATAGATATAAAGTGATATAAACATATAGATATAAAGTGATATAAACATAGAAACTAGGTGCCAGTGATCATTGTCTCCTAGTCTTTGACGAGCTTAAAATTGTGACCACGGAACAAGAGGTCTGGGAAAGGGCAATAGACTATATGAAAGTGGATTACAGGAGAATAAGAGGATATCTGGGAGAAGTGCTGTGAGAGGAAGACCTGAGAGGAAAAACAGTACAAGACATGAAGGACCTAGTCAAATGGAAATCGAAGGATGCTAAAGATAGTATTATACCAACAGTAAGATAAAAAAAAGTAGGAGGAAGTAAAATAACCCATTGATTAATAGAGTGTCAGGAAGCAAGAATGAGAAGCAGGAGGGAGTGGAAGAAGAAAAGAAGACAAAGGACAGGACAACAGGAATAGATGCAACAGAGCTAGGAACGAAAACATAAATATAAGGGAAGTATCGGAAAGAAATTATGAGAACAATATTGCGATCAAAGGGAATAATGCAATGTAAATTACTATATAGTCATATAAGAAGGAAAATGTCTGTGAACAACCCAGTGACTAGACTATGGAAAACTGTATAAGAAACTTGACGGGCGTATACAGAAAGCGATAAGGCTATCTGGGAGGTACTGAAGGCCAGTTTCCATGGAGTGTTTACAACCGAGCGTGAGAAGTTCCCATTGTTAGATAAGGAGATAATCCTAGATGAGACACCATCAGATTTAAAGGTGACAGTAAAGGAGGTAATGAAACAGCTAACAACACTGGATGAAACTGAAGCAGTTGGACCAGACAACGTATTACCGTGGATACTAAAAGAGGCAGTGCAGGCCCTCAGCGTGCCTTTAGTAAGGATCATTAGTGAGTCACTTATGAAGGCAGAGTTGTCCAGTTGATGGAAGAAGGCAAATGTGGTACAAGTTTTCTAGAAATTGGTATCTAAAAAACTTTAGTGTGGGTAAGGAATTACTTAACAGGCAGAAGTCAGAGAGTAACAGTAAGGAGCGAGAAATCAGACTGGCGAACTGTAACGAGTCGAGTACCCCAAGGATCGGTGCTGGGACCAGTTCTATTTCTAATATATGTGAACTACAATTCTACAGGAATCGAGTCCTATATGTCGATGTTCGCGGATGATGCGAAATTCATGAGACGAGTTAAGACAGATGATGATTGAAGATCCTCCCACGAGGAGTTGAACAAGCTACAGAGATGGTCAGAGAAATGCTACTGGAGTTCAACACAAGAAAGTGTAAAGTCCTGAAATGGGACTAGGTGAAAGGAGACCAAATGGTCAGCACACAATGAATGGAAACTACATAATGTGACAATTGGAGAGTGATACCTGGGAGTGGACGTAACACCAAATCTAACTTTTGAGGCACATATAAATCGGATAACGACAGCAGCGTACTCTGTGCAAGCAAAAGTTAGAACGTCCTTCAGAAACTTAACGATAACTGTTATATCAGAGGCAAGTAGCACTTTCCAAGCTTAGCCTTAACGATAACTGTTATATCAGAGGCAAGTAACACTTTCCAAGCTTAGCCTTAACGATAACTGTTATATCAGAGGCAAGTAACACTTTCCAAGCTTAGCCTTAACGATAACTGTTATATCAGAGGCAAGTAACACTTTCCAAGCTTAGCCTTAACGATAACTGTTATATCAGAGGCAAGTAACACTTTCCAAGCTTAGTCTTAACGATAACTTTTATATCACAGGCAAGTAACAGTTCCCATTTTTGAAAAAAATTATTTGGTTAAGAATTTTTCATGAACGAAAATTATGTCTCTGGAAGCAATTTTGGAAAAATTGTCTGTTGTGTCAGAAATGTTCAAGTTTGTTTAAAACCTTAACAACAAAGGAAAAAACAAAAATAAAAAGCATCAAAAACTGGCAGGCAATTTTTGGACTGCCTAAAGTTTAAAGTTATAAAGTTAACTTTTGGAACTTAGAAAAGTAATAAGTTAATCAGAGAGTGTATTACGGGCAAATGATGAACACAAAATACATCTGTGTTGGAATAATTTGAGGATCATGGTTTAAATTATATGAAATCTATATTTGTATAAGGATATGTATGAATGTATATCTATATGTATGTACTTACCTAGTTGTACTCACCTAATTGTGGTTGCTGGGGTTGAGCTTTCACGCTTTGGTCTCGCCTCTCAACTGTCAATCAACTGATGTACAGGTTCCTTAGCCTACTAGGCTCTAGTATGGAGTCACCCTCCACCACATCACTTCCTAATGCATTCCATTTGTCAACTACTCTAACACTAAAAAAGTTCTTTCCAATATCTCTGTGGTTCCTTTGGGCACTTAATTTCCAATGGTGTCGCCTAGTGCGTGTGCCCCTTGTGTTAAATAGCCTGTCTTTATCTACCCTATGAATTTCTTTGATAATTTTGCATGTGGTGATCATACACTCCCTAACTCTTCTCTCTTCCAGCGATGTGAGGTTAAATTCCCGTAGTCTCTCCTCCTAGCTCATACCCTCAGTCTGGAGGTAAACGTCTGAATCTTGTCTAGTTTAGGCTTATGCTTGACTAGATATGGATTCCATGCTGGAGCTGCATACGTTAGGATTGGTCTGACATATATTGTATACAAAGTTCTGAATGATTCCTTACACATGTTTATAAACGCTGTTCTTATGTTGGCAAAACTGGCATATACCGCTGATATTATTCTCTTGAGATGGGCTTCAAAGGACATGTCTGACATGATGTCAACCCCCCCCCCCCCCAAATCTTTCTCTCTCTCTCTCTCTCTGAATTTCATCTCCCAAATGATACCTTGTATCTAGCCTCCTGCTCCCTACACCTATCTTCATTACATTACATTTGCTTGGGTTAAATTCTAACAACTATTTGTTCAATCATTCCTTCAGTTTGACTAGGTCTTCTTGAAGCCTCATGCAGTCCTCCTCTGTCGTAATCCTTTTCATAATTTTGGCGTCGTCAGCAAACATTGAGAGGAATGAGTCTATACCCTCCGGGAGATTATTTGCATATATCAAAAACAAGATAGGTCCGAGTACAGAGCCCTGTGGGACTCCATTGGTGACTTCACGCCTATCTGAGATCTCACCCCTCATTGTAACTCCCTACTTCTTATTGCTTATGTACTCCCTCATCTACTGGAGCACCTGTCCAGTTCTTCCTGTCTGTTTCTCCAGCTTATGTACCAGCCTCTTATGGGGTACTGTGTCAAAGGCTTTCTGACAGTTCAAGAAAAGGCAATCCACCCATCCTTTCTCTTTCTTGCTTAATCTTTGTCACCTGATCGTAGAAGTCTATTAAGCCTGTGAGGCAAGAATTACCCTCCTTGAACCCATGTTGGTGGTTTTTCACGAAGTCCCTTCTGTCCAGATGTGATACTAGGTATTTTCTCACGATCTTCTCCATCACCTTGCAAGGTATACAAGTTAAGGACACTGACCTGTTCAGTGCCTCTTGCTTGTCACCCTTTTTGTGTATTGGGATTACATTACCCGTCTTCCATATTTCTGGTAGGTCTCCCGTCTCCAGTGACCTACTATACACTATGGAGAGTGGCAAGCAAAGTGCTTCTGCACACTCTTTCAATACCCATGGTGAGACCCCATCTGGACCAAAAGCCTTACTCACGTCCAGATCCAACAGGTTTCTCTTGACCGCATCTCTTGTAATTTCGAACCCTTCCAAGCCTCCTGGTTTACTGCCTCATCTCCTAGTGCAGTGATCTTACCTTGATCTGTTGTGAAGACCTCCTGGAACCTCTTGTTGAGATCTTCACACACCTGGGCGCCTAAGGGCTGGATGGAGAGCGCTTCGGATCCGTAGTCCTGAGGTTCTGGGTTCGATCCCCAGTTGAGGCAGAGACAAATGGGCAAAATGTTTCTTTCACCCCTGATGCCCAAGTTACCTAGCAGTAAATGGGTACCTGGGAGTTAGACAACTGCTACGGGCTGCTTCCTGAGGGTGTGTAACATAAAGGAGGCCTGGTCGAAGACCGGGCCGCCGGGACGCTAAGCCCCGAAATCATCTCAAGATAATCTAAAGATAACCTCTTTTTCCTTCTCTGTATACCTGTCCCTGTCCCCACCCATTCTAAGTTTCATCGCCTGTTCTTTTACGTTTGTTTTCCACCTCATGTAACTATGGAGTAGCTTTGGCTCGGTTTTGGCTTTATTTGCTATAGCATTTTCATATTTTTTCTCTGTTTCTCTTCTCACACTAACATACTCTTTCCTTGTTCTCTGGTATCTCTCTCTGCTTTCTGGTGTTCTGTTATTTCGGATGTTCCTCCACGCCCTTTTATTCAGCTCGTTTGCTTCCATACGTGTCCTATTAAGCCATGGAATCTTGTTTTGCCTCTCGAATTTTTTCTTTAGGATCGGGAAAAACATGTTTACTGCCTCCTGAAATTTTTGGGTGACATAGTCCATCATGTCTTGTACGGACTTAGCTCTGAGTTCTGTGTCCCATGTTATATCCCTTAGGAAACTTGCCATCTCCTCTTTTTTCCTTTCGGTACGCAAGCCCTTTGTTTCCCAGTTCTTTTTTAGGGGAGATCATTCCTAGCTCTATAAGGTACTTAAAGATCAATACACTGTAATCACTCATGCCCAATGGTGCTTCCAACTTAACTTCCCTTATATCCAACTTCCCTTATATATAACATTTAGGGTAAATACCAGATCAAGCATAGCTGGTTAATCTCCCCTCTCATTCTTTTCGGTCCCTTGATGTGTTGGCTTAGAAAGTTTCTTGTTGCCACGTCCATCCATCTGATCGTGGTTGAAATCTTCCATGATTAGTAGTCCAGATCTATTCCTACTAACGACAGAAGCTGCTCTCTCTATTATAATAATAATGGCCATGTTGTTCCTATCATATTCTTGTCTGGGTCTTCTGTCATTTGGTGGGGAGTTATATATGACTACGACTATAAGTTTTAGTCCTCCAATTCCTATGGTACCTGTTATGAAGTCATTGAAATTTTCACAGACCTGAGTAACCATCTCCTCAAAACTCCAGCCTTTTCTTACCAGCAGTGCTACACCATTACCTCCTCCTCTTCCTTCTCCCTCTTTCCTCACAGAACAATAGTCCTGTGAAAACACTGCATTTGTTATGGTTTTCGTTAGCTTTGTTTCTGTGAGTGCTATTATGTCTGGGTTTTCTTTTAGTGCCCATTATCCAAGTTCATTTGCTTTATTTGTAATCCCATCTATGTAAGTGTACATTGCCTTCAGACTCACTTTCTTCTGTTCCTTCTCATGTCCCCTTCTTGGTAAGCATTCTGCTGATGGGGGAAGCTGTTCCAGAGGTGTCAGTATTTGGGAGGTGGTTAACAATGTCTCAGAGGATACTGGGGTGAGGGTGGGGGGCATTAGAGGGAGGGTATGAGTTGAACAGGAAAGGGGAGGGGGACAAGGAGGAAATGAGGGAGGGAGGACATGGAGGGAGTGGTAGTGGGGTAGCAGGGTGAGTACGGAGTGAGGAGGGAGGGAGGAGGGTTGGCTGAGCATTTGAGTGGCAGTAGGGAGGGTTTGGGAAAGGTGGGGTTTCTATACAGAGGAGGGTGGTGGTTTTGCCATCCCCTCTGGTGTTATTGGGTTGCTGGTTGTGGGTTTCCCCCCTCACTTCTGGGGATGTTGTGCTGGGGGCTGTGATTTCCTGGTTTTCACATCACACTCTGCGCCTCTTCATTGCTTCTGCCGCCATGGCTCTCTCCTACCTTGTCATGTCCCTCTGGAGGAAAACTTTTTTGTATTCTCTCATATTGCAGTTGGCTCTTCCTTGCTAGAATATTCTCCTTTGTGGTGTCGTTTGCAAACACTGTCTTGATTAGGCGGTCTCTGTCCTTGCAGTACCAACCTAACCTGAAAACCTTCTTAATGCTATGTGCAGCCCTCTCCATCTCTACCCCATTTAGTATTTCATTCACTGCCTCTCGGTCCTCTGTCCTAAGTGCAGGAAGGCTCCTACTGAAGCTGTCCTGCTCTTTAATGCCTTCTGGTACCACTAATCTTTTTCTTTCCAGAAACTGACTAGTGGACCTTGGTGCCTCCAGTGATGTGGCTACCTTCATGGCTACCTCCTTCACTGTGAACATTGTTTCTGAGTTCTTGTACAGCATTTCTGCAAATGTTGTTTGTACAATGGCATTCCCTTCCAATGTACCATTTCCATCTTCTATTTGGATGATTATCTGAGTTTCAGCCACAGTACTGTTCTCTGTGAGGGTTTTAATCTTGTCCTTTGTTGCTATCAGCTCGCTTTGCAGGTTGCTTATTGTATTCTTTATTTCCTGTATCTCCCACCTGATTTTCCCAAACGTGGGCATACATTTCCTTCATTTGGTCACATTGACTTTTCCCTGTGGCCTTGATGCATCTCCCTGCCATTTTTGTCCCTTTGTGAAGCTGTGAATGGAGTCAGCCTCCACCACATCACTTCCTAATGGATCCCATTTGTCTACTACAATGACACTGAAGAAATTAAATTTAACATCTCTACCACTCATTTGGGCCCTCAATTTCCACCTGTATCCCCTAATACATGTGCCCCTTTGTGTTAAATAGTCTGTCTTTATCTACCCTGTCATTGGGAGGAATGAATCAATACCCTCTGGGAGATCATTTACGTATATCAGAAACAGGATAAGTCCTAGTACAGAGCCCTGTGGGAGTCCACTGGTAACTTCACGCCAATCTGAGGTCTCACCACTCACTGTAACTCTCTGCTTCCTATTACTTAGGTACTCCGTTATCCACTGGAGTGCTCTACCAGTTACTCCTGCCTGTTTCTCCAGCTTATTCATCAGTCTTTTATGGGGTACTGAGTCAAAGGCTTTCCAACTGTCCAAAAAAATGCAGTCCGCCCATCCCTCACTTTCTTGCTTAATCTTTGTCATCTGATTGTAGAATTCTGTTAAGCTTGTAAGGCAAAATTTGCCCTCTCTAAACCCATGTTGATGGGTTGTCACGAAGTCCGATCTCTCCAGATGTGTTACTAGGCTTTTTCATACGATCTTCTTCATCACTTTGCATGGTATACAAGTTAAGGACACTAGCCTGTAGTTCAGTGCCACTTGTCTGTCACCCTTTCCACATATTGGGACTATATTATCCGTCTTCCATATTTCTGGTAGGTTTCCCATCGCCAGTGACCTACTATACACTATGGAGAGTGGCAAGCTAAGTACTCCTGCACATTCTTTCAATAACCATGGTGAGATTCTGTCTGGGCCAACAGCCTTTCTCACGTCCAGATCCAACAGATGCCTCTTAACCTCATCTCTTGTAATTTAGAACCTTTCCAAGGCCGCCTGGTTTACTGCCACCTCTCCTAGGACAGTGACCTCTCCTTGTTCTATTGTGAGGACCTCTTGGAACCTCTTCTTCAAACACCTCTTTGTCATTCTCTGTGTACCTGTCCTCACCCGTTCTAAGTTTCATCACCTGTTCCTTCACTGTTGTCTTCTTTCTGACGTGACTGTGGAGTAGCTTTGTTTTTGTCTTGGCTTTACTAGCTATATCATTTTCATAGCTTTTCTCAGCTTCTCTTCTCACACTTACATACTCGTTCCTGGTTCTCTAGTATCTCTCTCTGCTTTCTGTTGTTCTATTATTTCGGAAGTTTCTCCATGCCCTTTTTTCAGTTCCTTAACTTTAATACATGCTCTATTAAACCACGGATTCTTCTTTTGCTTCTAGTTTTTTTCCTGTCGGGCCGGGATAAACCTGTTTACTGTCACCTGATACTTTTTGGTGACATAGTCCATCATCTCTTGTACGGACTTAGTTCTGAGTTCAGTGTCCCATGGTATATATCCCTAGGAATTTTATCATCTCATAATTTCCCTTTCGGTACCCCAGCTCTCTGTTTCCCAGTTTTCTTTTGGGGGAGATAATTCCTATCTCAACCATGTTCTCATAGATCAAAACACTGTGGTCACTTATTCCTAAGGTTGCTTCCAACCTAACTTCACTTATATCCCATTCATTTAGGGTAAATATGACTGGTTCATCTTCCCTCTCATTCTTGTAGGACCCTGTAGGCCAACGGCCATACCACGTTGAGAACACCGCTTCTCGTCCGATCAGCGAAGTTAAGCAACGTTGGGTTTGGTTAGTACTTGGATGGGTGACCGCCTGGGAACACCAAATGCTGTTGGCAATAATAAAGGGGAGGCGGTCGGCCGCGCGGACAGCACGCTGGACTTGTGATTCTGTGGTCCTGGGTTCGATCCCAGGCGCTGGCGAGAAACAATGGGCAGAGTTTCTTTCTGCCTATGCCCCTGTTACCTAGCAGTAAAATAGGTACCTTGGTGTTAGTCAGCTGTCACGAGCTGCTTCCTGGGAGTAGAGGCCTGGTCGAGGACCGGGTCGCGGGACACTAACAAGCCCCAAAATCATCTCAAGATAACCTCAAGAGGATAACCCTTGATGTGTTGGCTTAGAAAGTTTCTTGTTGCCATGTCCAACAGCTTAGCTCTCCGTGGGTCCGGTCCTCCATGTGGGTCTCTGTTCTCTCAATCTATCTTCCCGTGGTTGAAGTCTCTCAAGATTAGTAGTCTGGATCCGTTCCTGCTAGCTACAGAAGCTGCTCTCTCTAGTATGTTGATGGTGGCCATGTTGTTTCTATCATAATACTGTCTGGGTCTTCTGTCGTTTGGTGGGGGTTATATATCACTACTACTATAATTTATTGTCCTCCAATTGCTATGGTATTTGTTATGTAGTCACTGAAATCTTCACAGCCCTGAATAACCATCTCTTTAAAACTCCAGCCTTTTCATATCAGTAGAGCAACAACAACTCCAGAGCAAACACCATCTTCCTTCTCTCTATTACCTCACTACATATTAGTTTTGTGGAAACACTGCATTTGATCTGATTTTCGTTAGCTTTGTTTCTGTGAGAGCTATCATGTCTGGGTTTTCAAGTTCACTTGTTTTATTTGTAATCCCATCTATATTAGTGTACATTGCCTTGAAGCTCACTTTATTCTGTTCATTCTCTTGTCTCCTTCTTGGCGAGCGTTCTGCTGATGGAGGAAGCTGTTCAATAGGTGTGTAGATCTGTGAAGTTGCTAACAGGGTGGCAGAGGATTCTGGGGTGGGGGGTGGGGATTCAAGGGAAGGTGGGACAGGTAGAGTATGGGGTAAGGAGAAAGGGGGGACATGGAGGATATGGGGTGAGGGGGAGGATGGATATTGAAGGTGTGGGATGAAGGGGAGGATGGAGCATATGGTAAGAATGGGGGAGGGGTGACAGGGTCCGAATGGGGTGGGGGCGGGAGGGTTCAGTGAGCATTTGAGTGGGGGCAGGTTGGGTGAGTGTTTGATACCTAGTACCAGGTTGTTGGGGTTCTGGGAGTTCTTCTACTCCCCAAGCCCGGCCCGAGGCCAGGCTTGACTTGTGACAGTTTGGTCCACTAGGCTGTTTCTTGGAGCGGCCCGCAGGCCCACATATCCACCACAGCCCGGTTGGTCTGGCACTCCTTGGAAGAAAGAATCTAGTTTCCTCTTGAAGATGTCCACAGTTGTTCTGGCAATATTTCTTATGCTCGCTGGGAGGGTGTTGAACAACCGCGGACCTCTGATGTTTGTACAGTGTTCTCTGATTGTGTCTATGGCACCCCCTGCTCTTCACTGGTTCTATTCTGCATTTTCTATAATGTTCTAAGGTGTAGGTGTGCAGCATACTACACAATTTACTCTCTTTATCTTTTTCACTGACATCGACACCGTATTGCCAGATATATTTGTATCCTAATCTTAATCTCATGTAAATTGAATCCTTCCAAGTAGACTTTCCTCTATCATAGGTGAAGGACGAATTTGTATTTATTACTGAATAATTCTTAAGTGTTTTACTACTGTCCACCATTGCCAATCTCTTTACCATTTCTTAACCCTCTTAGATCATCTTGATTCTTGATTTTATTTGTTTCAAGGTAAACTGATTTACAACATCAACAAGAGTTTTTTCCTTGGCTCTCTTTGCTATCTAATCAATTATCTCATTCAATAGTATTCCCATATGTGAAGGGATCCACATGAACCTTACTTTACACCCATTTTTTGTCTAATTTCTTAACATTCTCTGTACACTCTATCACAATATTCTGGTAAACTGGGCGTCTGCTATTTAGAGAACTGGTGACCGTGTGAACATCGGGTCCGACCTCCCAGTCTGGCCACGACTCCTCACGGGGGTGGGGGGTAGGGAGGGTTTCTATGCAGAGGAAGGTGGTGGTGTTGCCCTCCCCTCTGCTGTTGCTGGGATGCTGTTTGTGGGTTTCCCCTTTGACTCTGTGAATGTTGAATTGGGGGCTGTGATTTCCTGGTTTACTCCTCTCTCCCTGTGCTTCTTCCTTGCCTCTGTCGCAAGGTGTATGTGCATGTGTGAGTGTGTGTGTGTACTCACCTAATTGTGCTTGCGGGGGTTGAGCTCTGGCTCTTTGGTCCCACCTCTCAACTGTCAGTCAACTGATGTACAGATTCCTGAGCCTACTGGATTCTATCATATCTACATTTGAAACTGTGTATGGAGTCAGCCTCCACCACATCACTGCCTAATGCATTCCATCTGTTAACTACTCTGACACTGAAAAAGTTCTTCCTAATGTCCCTGTGGCTCATTTGGGTACTCAGTTTCCACCTGTGTCCCCTTGTTCGCGTACCACCCAAGTAAAACAGTTTATCTTTATCAACCTTGTCAATTCCTCTGAGAATTTTGTAGGTAGTGATCATGTCTCCCCTTACTCTTCTGTCTTCTTGTGTCGTGAGGTGCACTACTCGCAGCCTTTCTTCATAACTCATGCCTCTTAGTTCTAGGACTAGCCTAGTGGCATATCTCTGAACTTTTTCAAGCTTCGCCTTGTGCTTGACAAGGTACGGGCTCCATGCTGCGGCCGCATACTCCCGGATTGGTCTTACATATGTACATATGTGGTATACAAGGTTCTGAATGATTCCTTACACAGGTTCCTGAAGGCAGTTCTGATGTTAGCCAGCCTCGCATACGCTGCAGATGTTATTCTTTTAATGTGGGCTTCAGGAGACAGGGTTGGTGTGATATCAACTGCTAGATCCTTCTCTCTATCCGTTTCATGAAGGACTTCATCTCCCATTCTGTACCCTGTGCCTGGCCTCCTGTTTCTGCTGCCTAGTTTCATTACCTTACATATACTCGAGTTGAAGTTTAGTAGTTATTTGTTGGACCATTCATACAGTCTGTCTTGGTCTTCTTGTAGTCTCATACTGTCTTCCTCTGTCTTAATCCTCCTCATAATTTTTGCATCATCAACAAACAATGAGAGGAATGATTCTATACCATCTCGAAGATCATTTACATATATAAGAAATAGTATGGGTCCAAGCACTGAACCCTGTGGGAACCCACTGGTGACATCTCGCCAATCTGAGACCTCACCCCTCACAGTGTCTCGCTGCCTTCTGATACTTAGGTATTCCCTTATCCAATGAAGTACCTTCCCTTTCACTCCTGCCTGCATCTCCAGCTTTCGCACCAGTCCCTGGTGAGGCACTGTGTCAAAGGCTTTCTGGCAATCCAAAAATATGCAGTCTGCCCACCCCTCTCTTTCTTGTCTGATTCATGATGCCTTATCGTAGAATTCATTTAATCCTGTAAGGCATGACTTGCCATCCCTGAAACCATGTTGGTGTTGTGACACAAAGTTCCTTCGCTCCAGATGTTTGACTAGCTTTTTTCGCACAACTTTCTGCATTAGCTTGCATGATATGCAGATTAAGGACACTGGCTTGTAGTACAGTACCTCCTGTCTATCCCCCTTCTTTTATATCGGGACTACGTTTGCCGCCTTCCAAATTTCTGGCAGTTCACCTGTTACCAGTGATTTGTTATACACCATGGAGAGTGGCAGGCACAGAGCTTTTCCTCCTTCCTTTAGTATCCATGGTGATATTCAATCCGTGCCTATAGCCTTTGTCACATACAACTCTAGCCAAAGCTTCCTTACATCTCCTCTTGTAATCTCAAATTCCTCTAGTGGTGCCGGGTTAATTATTCCTTCTCTTATCTCTGGAACTTCTCCATGCTCTAATGTGAAGACTTCCTGGAATTTCATATTGAGTTCCTCGCACACTTCTTTGTCATTCGTAGTGACTCTGTCTGCCCCTATCCTCAGTTTCATTACCTGTTCCTTCACTGTTGTCTTTTTTATGATGTTGCTGTGCAGCAATTTGGGTTGGGTCTTAGCTTTGCTTGCTATGTCGTTTTCATATTGCCCTTCTGCCTCTCTTCTCACCCTGACGTATTCATTCCTGGCTCTCTGGTAACCTTCTCTGCACTAAAGTGTCCTGTTATTTCTATAGTTTCTCCATGCTCCTTTACTTTGTTGCTTAGCTAGCTTA
>WNGS01143639.1:52932-63530 GCA_020271785.1 Procambarus virginalis
GGGAGCTTTTCATGAGTAGGTTGGCCGTTTTTTTGTTTTTGTAGTAGATTGCCAATTGTATTTTCAGATTTTGTCTGTAGGGATAATGTTTCTACCAACAATATCTTTCAGGGCCCTTTCCTCCGTTTTATGAGCCGTCGAAAAGAAGTTCCCGTAAAACAGTCTAATAGGGGGTACAAGTGTTGTGTAGTTGACTAACTGTTGTGTTAACTAACACAACAGTTATAACCCTATTAGAATGTTTTACAAGGAACTTCTTTTCGACGGCTCATAAACGAGGAAAGGGTTCTGAAAGACATTACTGATAGAAACGTTATTCCTACAGACACAAATCAGAAAATACAATTGACAATCTACTACAAAAACAAAAAAACGCCTAATCTATTCATGAAAAACTCCCCAGACACCAACAGAATGCCTTGGAGGAAACCAACGTCGTCTATTCCTTCACGTGCCCGCTTGGGGACTGTAAGCCCTAAAGAACTAAGTATATAGGCAAGACAACAACGTCTCTTTCTAGGCGATTAACTATGCACAAACAACAGAGCTCCATCAAGGAACATATAATCTCTCCTCACAACCAGACCATCACCAGAGAAGTCTTAACCCACCAAACACACACCGAAACTACAACGTTAGTACAACGTTCGAACAAGTTTTAACACCTCCTAACCAGTTATAACTACCAATATGGCAAGTTGAAAGAACGTTCTAATACGTTATAAACACGTTAAGCCAAGATGTAACAACTTTATTACAAGTTGTAACAAGCGGAAAATAGACAGTTTCGGTTTGTTCTTCCGGGGAACAAGCAACACCGAGATCATCGATAAATACAGCGATAGCAGGAGACTCGACATCAGCGAGACACTACACATCCGGGGAACAAGCAACACCGAGATCATCGATAAATACAGCGATAGCAGGAGACTCGACATCAGCGAGACACTACACATCAAAAAGTCAACATCAGCAATCAACAGCCAACTAATGCACAACTATATTCTACCCACTTCAAGACCCCGAGTCAATATGGAAACAGCAAGAGGAAGTATGGGCCAATAGGCCTTCTGCAGTTACTTCCATTCAAATGTTCTCATCCAATTGTTTCGTGTTCTGTCTTATGTTTCACCTCACACAAAACTTTTGTGCCATATCACCTCACCCAAAAACGAGTATAAGTATGAATATATATTGTGTGTAAATTAAGTCTCTGAAAATGTAATAAGGAATTACGAAACGTGTTCAGGCGTCAGACTAGAAATAAAAAGAATGTATTTTGGAGAGTTATTTTATCAATTACCCTCGATAGGAAGAAGAACTTAAGAAATATTGAGAAGATTCGTGTTAGAAATTACCCTTTCGGTCATATTCAACACATACATACATATAATATGTATGTATATATATATATTATATATATATATATATAAATATAAATATATATTATATATATATGTATATATATATTATATATATAAATATATATTATTTATATATAAATATATATATATATATATATATATATATATATATATATATATATATATATATATATATATAATATATATATATATATATATATATATATATATATATATATCATAGGCGGTTAGGAAGCACTCGCCCAGTGGGGTGAGTTTCCATTATAATTCGATATAAGTGAGTTACATTAATTAAATTACAATATCACAATTTGTGAGCATTGCAACATTGTAACATTTCCGCAGGCTATAGTCGAGGGCGACGGAGGGAATTATCAGGGGAGAGCGGCAGGCCATTTCGTCTATATAGCATTGAGAAGGGGTCAGGATGAGGATTTGGGACGTGGGGGGGGGGGGGTGGTGAAGGAATGGAGCCCAACTACTTGGACGGGATTGAACATAGACCTGCATGAAGCGAGATCGTCACTCTACCGTCCAGCCCAAGTGGGCTGATGTCGAGACTATGCGGTTAATGAGGAACTAGTTGCTCAGCATGAGGCTGTGTCAACAGAGACACGAGGCCATTATGCCATAACAGAGTAACCATCTCACGCATACCAGATGTGACTTATTAGAATATCGCCTCTTTTAAGTCAGATTAGCTAACAACTTTAGTTGTATTGACCATTACTAATTACTAATAAATTACATCTAATTTTCATGTGAATTTAATAATTAACCGTTTAGTTACCGTTTAATGGAATTTAATATTTACTAACGGTTAATTACAGTGTAGTAAATTTAATCTGAAACCCCAACGTTTTTGAGGAGTTTATTAGTAGGGTAAATTATCATGATACAGTCCACATGCTAAATAATTAATTTAATAGTAAAATTCCCAAAAATATAATTTCCTTATTTTAAATAAAATAAATAATAATATATAAACTCTCACTGGTAAATTCCCCACATCAACCAGTCGTCCATACTTTCATTGAATAATTTTATCGTAGGAAAGTTCTAAGATTATTGATTGATGGTAATTACTGCTGCCACCACAACTCAAATCAATTAATTAATCAAGTATGCTAATAATAGACATGACTGTGAGGAGACCATCTGGGACATAGCCTTATTCGTGATAATTACTGTATGTTAATGAAAATGAATTTATCCTTCTTGTTGATAATTACTGGGGCGGATTTAACTCAGAGAATCATTAGAGACACTTAACACAAACCACAACAAAACACAGGCTCAATATACTAAAGAGTTGAACATTGAAATACAAAATTAAACTTTATAACAATTTATCAGCAACGATTTAAAAACCTACTCAAAAACATTGTGTTCCTAAAAGGCAAGTTGAAATGATCTACTAAAAATGCCAAAACTCAACAGACTCACCCTTAAAACTCCAACCGCCAGGCGATGTTGAGGGCAGGACCCGTGGTGATCACCCACACGGCCTCTGGCACTCCCAAACTCTCACTCGATTCTCATGACGCCTGGGCAAACTCTTATTTACAGGATAAACCTCCTGGAGGTAGGGGCAAGGGGGAGGGGGGCGGAGGTGGAGAAGGTCAAGTGGACCAGGTGCCCAGGTCTCTCAGGACCTGGTACAGGTCCCCTTCCCAGGTCCTGGGTACAGGTCCCCCTCCCAGGTCCTGGGTACAGGTCCCACTCCCAGGTCCTGGGTACAGGTCCCCCTCTCAGGTCCTGGATACAGGCCCCACTCCCAGGTCCTGGGTACAAGTCCCCCTCTCAGGTCCTGGGTACAGGTCCCACTCCCAGATCCTGGGTACAGGTCCCTTCCCAAGTCGATGTCATAACATGTCGATGGTCGACCTGGAAATAAATCGCCCACACAACACTGGTCGGGTGTCCTATCTAACCCTGCATCTTATCCTATAAACACCCTCCGAGGCATCCATTACACATTAATCTAGGGTGTCCTGCTCAGGGACACCAGCTAGGAGTGGCAATTTATTTTCGGACTGTGTTTATAAAAATTGTCACCGCTGGGTCCACACCCGCCAGGAACCTCATCCCATTGACCTATAGCGAGTGGGAAATAGAGAGAAGGAGAGGGAGAGGATAAAAAGGGAGAGGGAGAGGAAGGAAAAGGAATGGGCGAGGAATGAATGTAACAGAATGGAAAGGAAGGAACCGTTACAACCAGACTGTTCATCGCCGCTTCCGGCCAGCACTTCCGACTATGACTGGACCTCTTGAGGAGTGCCACCTGGCTCCGGCAACATAAGAATAGCCTGGCTTACACCTGGCGACACTCCGACTACAGTGACATCTGGCGGATGCTCCTTGGGAGAGCACAGATGTCTTTCACAACAGTCAGCTCAAACACACACCAGTCACTCTACAAATAATATAGTCACTCTACAACAGTCTGGATACAATACTAATATAGCTGCCACTAATATAGCTGCCACTAATATAGCTGCCACTAATATAGCTGCCACTATTATTAGTGAAACTAATATTGGTGCCACTAGTTTTGGTGCCACTAATATGGGGAAAAACAATTATAGGTTCCAATAATATAGGTGCCGCTAATATATGTATCACTAATATAGGTGTTACTAATATAGATGCCACAAATATAGGTGCCACTAAAATGTTCCACTAATTCAAATGCCACTAATATAGGTGCTTATTGCGGCCTCACTTGGCCAGTAACTGAGATCATTACTTGTCAAACTGAACATGGGGCCTTAGTGCCTCTTTGTACTCGATCCCACCCCGAGTCATCTGTAAGTTATTATGAACTGACAGAAATAATCAATCTAAAGGAAAAAGAGGTAAAAACACTAAACAAAACCATCAACATGTGTACATTTTAACAATATATATATATATATATATATATATATATATATACGTATGAACATAACATAGCACTGCAGGTGTCACCTTAGCACTGGACACTATGCAACTTTTGCAATCTTCTCTACCAGCGAGTCCACTGCTTCCTTCTATCATACACCACTTAAGGTTCCCTCTCTGAGTCTGTCTTCTAAGGTCCTCGTGCCCGCGAGTTCACCATTCAATGTAAATCATCGGCCACTCCTACACAGTTTCGTCACGGTTCGCAAAACGTCACTTCTACTCTCCAGCAACACACTGGCAGGGGTCTCCAGCAACACGCTGGAAGGGGTCTCCAGCAACACGCTGGCAGAGGTCTCCAGCAACACACTGGCAGTGGTCTCCAGCACCACACTGGCAGGGGTCTCCAGCAACACACTGGCAGGGGTCTCCAGCAACACACTGGCAGGGGTCTCCAGCAACACACTGGCAGGGGTCTCCAGCAACACACTGGCAGAGGTCTCCAGCAACACACTGGCAGTTGTCCCCAGCAACACATTGGCAGGGGTCTCCAGCAACACACTGGCAGGGGTCTCCAGCAACACACTGGCAGTTGTCCCCAGCAACACACTGGCAGGGGTCTCCAGCAACACACTGGCAGTTGTCCCCAGCAACACACTGGCAGGGGTCTCCAGCAACACACTGGCAGGGGTCTCCAGCAACACACTGGCAGAGGTCTCCAGCAACACACTGGCAGTTGTCCCCAGCAACACACTGGCAGTTGTCCCCAGCAACACACTGGCAGGGGTCTCCAGCAACACACTGGCAGGGGTCTCCAGCAACACACTGGCAGGGGTCTCCAGCAACACACTGGCAGAGGTCTCCAGCAACACGCTGGCAGTTGTCCCCAGCAACACATTGGCAGGGGTCTCCAGCAACACACTGGCAGGGGTCTCCAGCAACACACTGGCAGTTGTCCCCAGCAACACACTGGCAGGGGTCTCCAGCAACACACTGGCAGGGGTCTCCAGCAACACACTGGCAGGGGTCTCCAGCAACACACTGGCAGGGGTCTCCAGCAACACACTGGCAGGGGTCTCCAGCAACACACTGGCAGGGGTCTCCAGCAACACACTGGCAGGGGTCTCCAGCAACACACTGGCAGGGGTCTCCAGCAACACGCTGGAAGGGGTCTCCAGCAACACGCTGGCAGAGGTCTCCAGCAACACACTGGCAGTGGTCTCCAGCACCACAATGGCAGGGGTCTCCAGCAACACACTGGCAGGGGTCTCCAGCAACACACTGGCAGGGGTCTCCAGCAACACACTGGCAGGGGTCTCCAGCAACACACTGGCAGGGGTCTCCAGCAACACACTGGCAGGGGTCTCCAGCAACACACTGGCAGGGGTCTCCAGCAACACACTGGCAGGGGTCTCCAGCAACACACTGGCAGGGGTCTCCAGCAACACACTGGCAGGGGTCTCCAGCAACACACTGGCAGGGGTCTCCAGCAACACACTGGCAGGGGTTTCCAGCAACACACTGGCAGGGGTCTCCAGCAACACACTGGCAGTGGTCTCCAGCAACACACTGGCAGAGGTCTCCAGCAACACACTGGCAGGGGTCTCCAGCAACACACTGGCAGGGGTCTCCAGCAACACGCTGGCAGGGGTCTCCAGCAACACGCTGGAAGGGGTCTCCAGCAACACGCTGGCAGAGGTCTCCAGCAACACACTGGCAGTGGTCTCCAGCACCACACTGGCAGGGGTCTCCAGCAACACACTGGCAGGGGTCTCCAGCAACACACAGGCAGGGGTCTCCAGCAACACACTGGCAGGGGTCTCCAGCAACACACTGGCAGGGCTTATATTGCACGCTTATAAAAAGACGCGCATATTTGAATGCCACGTTGCCTCAAAATTTCAAAGCAATCATTGAAGAACTTTTGGAGATTACAGCGTGTGTTGCTCTTACGTCACACAGATGGCGCTGTTTATAAAAAAAACATGTTTTTTTCCTGTCACAGGTGAGGCATGTATATAGTAGATATATACAAAAAACGCGCCTATTCGAATGCAACGTTGTGTCAAAATTTCAAAGCAATCGGTAAAGAGGTTTCGAAGATTTCCCTCACATAAAAAACAGTTTTTTTTCAGAAAAAGCATGTTTTTTTTTTACCGTCACAGACGTGACATCTATGTAGTATGTATACAAACACCTGCTCGGATGCGAATGGAACGTTGTGAGAAAATTTCAAAGGAATCGATGAAGAAGTTTTGGAGATTAGCGATTATGCACAAACAAACATTTCCATTTATAGTTATATTGATAGGTGATATTATTATTGGTGCCATTAATATAGGTGACCTAGATAAATAGATAAATATCACCTCAGTTTGTAATTCCCGTCAATATCAAACTATTCTAGTATCCATCATCCTCCTAATAACCTTGGCATATTATCATATTCTCTACCTAAGGCCAAAAATTCTCGTACTAGAAAACAGTAGCGGCTTGCAAAATAGTCATACTGTCCCGTTTTCTGTTTTTGGTTCTCTGGTATGTTAGGATAAGGCACATTAGTATAACAGTTTCTTGATGTTGGGAAACCTTAGAAGGACGGGCTGCAACATCTGGGAATAACCCCGCCGGTTACACCAGTGACTACAGCAGTCGCTGTAAGAATTATGAAATGGTCTCAAATCACTTTGAGATGATTTCTGGGCTTTAGTGTCCCCGCGGCCCGGTCCACGACCAGGCCTCCACCCCCAGGAAGCAACCCGTGACAGCTGACTAACACCCAGGTACCTATTTTACTGCTAGGTAACTGGGGCACAGGGTGAAAGAAACTCTGCCCATTGTTTCTCGCCGGCGACCAGGATCGAACCCGAGACCACAGGATCTCAAGTCCAGTGTGCTGTCCGCTCGGCCGACCGGCTCCCTAATTCGACATCTGTCTGAAGAAATCTCATCATCTAGAGTCATAGATTATTCTCATTGATCATCGCTGACGTTGCCATAAAGGTTGCCACAGAGGTGACACGTCAGTCCGGGGTGGCTCTCTCCAGCCACCCAGCGACCGGTCACATCACTCACAATACTCACCAAAGGATTCCTACCGATATTGGTTTTCTCTCAGTGCCTGTGTGAGTCGTGATGGCCGTTTCTTCTTGTATTTCACCGTGAGGGGCCGGCCGTAGTGCGGAGTTTACACAGGAGTCCTGCTGGGACTTCTGAATATTGCGGCACATTGACACATATATATATATATATATATATATATATATATATATATATATATATATATATATATATATATATATATATATATATATAAAACATTTATGATCGATGTTCCCTTCGGGAATCTTAATTTTAAGATAAATAGGAAAACCAAGGATATACTGAACATCTTGTTTCAGATTCTTTACTTTAAAATGCATAACGTTTCGAATACTTCTTGTATTCATCATCAGATCTAAAAGAAAATAGAAATCACAATCAAATAAGAGGCAAAACAAAGAACTCATACTGAATATGACTGCCTATCAAAGAAAGGAAAATTATTAAAAAACAAAACACTTAAGCTTACTTAAAGTGATCAATACAAATAAAACAATTAACTGTCACATAGATAAAAGCTAATTCAAAAACATTCAATTACAACAAGAATTTTATAACTACTACAACAAACCATGCTATTAAACTTACGTGAAGTGATCAACTGGAATGAGACTTGATAGCTACCACATATATACTAAACACTATTACAAATATTCATATCATGACTACAAATCTACAAAAAATGTATATAAAAATACAAACAGAGTAAGCGACAATTATAAATACTACTCAAAATCGTATAAAAACTCAAATATTAAATAAAACTAAATAACAAAAAATGTATATGTATCCTAAATAAAAAGATTATAATAATGTACAATGTCAAGCCCGAAATAAGTAAGAAAAGGCAAAAACATGGTAGACTAAAGCAAAATTATAATAAAATTAAACTACCAGAATGAACTATAAAGCAAATTACAGGGCCTACTGTGCACTACACAGTGTACAATTGAACAGCCGAAAGGTTGCTATTTAATAAAGGCCGCAGCTCCTTTATATATAAGGATTCCATTATTCTCAAATCTGACTGGCCATTTATACAAGTGTCCAAAATTTTAAAATCAGATTCCAGCAGAGAATGATTAAACTCATAACAATGGTTTCTAATCTCCGAAAATGCTGGTTTAGACAATGGTAATCCAGTCCTAAAAGAAACTCCCCGGTGCTCAAGTATCCTAATCTTAAAGTTCCGAATGGAACTCCCGATATATCCAGCATTACAGCTGGAACAATTATACATATATACGACACTAGAGCACAGGGGGGTAGGCACTTTATCTTTAAATTTAAAATAAGAGCCTATGGTATTAGTGTTGACAAAGATAAATCTAAAGTCTACTTGAGGATAACAATGCTGCAACATTTTCCTCAAACGACTCCTTACAGAAAAACTAATAGTGCCATAGAATGGTAATTTAATATATTTAATATCCCTTTCTACTGTAGCAATCCTACACGATGGGTGAAACTTCTTATTTACGAAATTCCTTATAAAAGTATAAATCATATGTAAAGGATAACCATTGTTTGAAAAAAATTTCACAAGAAAATTAATTCTTGATCAAAGTTATTCCAATTAGAACATAAAACAAAGGCCCTATTCAGTAAAGTATTAATTGCATTTTTCTTAAAAATATCAGGAACAAAAGAATTAAAATTTAAACCTAACCCAGTAAAAGTTGGTTTTCTAAAAACATTAGTGTTGAACCCATTAAGGTTGTTCACTTTGACATCAAGAAACGATAATGAATTATCCACTTCACGCTCCGCAGTGAAACGTATATTACTATGTTGTGCATTAAGATATTCTCTAAATTTCTCAATATGACATTGGTCCCTAAATAACAAAAAGTGTCATCTACATATCTCCTGTACAAGACTGGTTTAAAGGCCAAAGGACATTTATCAAGCCAATTTGTTTCATGAAAACTCAAAAACGCATTAGCGAGTGCAGGACCTAAGGGAGACCCCATTGCTACTCCATCGATTTGTTTATAATATTTATTATTAAACATAAAGACAGAGTCTTTAACCGCTAATTCTAACAACCGTCTGAATATTTTACTACAAAACCCAGACACTAAATTAGTGTCAGCAAATAGCTGATTTATACAAATATCAATGGTTTCCAACAGAGGAATATTAGTAAAAAGTGATTCAACATCGAAACTGGCCATTATAGTTGGGAACTCAAAATTTAAAGAGGAAAGTTCCTTTACAAAATCCTGAGAATTTCTCACAGTAAATTCATTATGCGTTAATGGTTCTAATAATGGAACCAGAAACTTTGCCAGTTTATAATTAAAAGTGCCAATCGCTGATAAAATAGGACGAATCGGTATACCCGTTTTATGAACTTTAGGTAACCCATATAAGATGCCTGGCTTAGAGCCAGTTGCAAGCAATTTTGTATAATCAAAAAGACAGTCTTTCAGACCTCTTAAAACTCTATTTAGTTTATCCTCACATTTTAAAATATACGAAAAGGGGTCTATATCAACGCACTTAAATTTAGAGGGGTCTTCTAACAACCTTTCCACCTTATTTACATAGTCTAACTTGTCTAAAACCACTATACCCCTACCTTTATCTGGTCTAGTAATACAAATGCTCCTATCCTTCTTTAAGCCAATAATACAATCCAATTTTCTTTTGTCGAATGGGGGGAATGTAGATTTATATTTACCAAAATCATTAAATACTTCATGTGCTAAGGAAGAAACAGTACTGATGATACTGGTCCAACTATAATTTGTACCAGTCCTTAGGGTACAAGTTTTCAATGTATTACATAACCGCTCAAAACCTAAAAAATGATTAACAAATTTAGGTTTTTTACACGTCAACCCGAAGTCTAACCCCAGAGAGAGAAGTTCTTTCTCGACGGGAGACAAAATTCTCTTGAAAAATTAAAAACCACCTTATCAGGGTCCACTGAGTTAAATGAAGGTATACCTAAGTTTCTCAATTTCTTCCCATGAATAAGTCTACATTTTTCAACCCTTTTATCATTATAACTTTCATATTTACATTTCAAGGATGCAAAATCAACCCAGGAAACCAAGATCTTGAATTTCTCCAAGTTCACATGCAATTCACTTTTCAACTTGTTTACCCGCTTCTGCTTTTCAGAAATTTCAAAGTCCAGCAATCTTAGTAGCCAAGAATTATATTCACTTGTCAATGCAAATTTGTCGGAATACACTTTAAACCTCAGGAATCTTGGGG
>WNGS01143650.1:0-31636 GCA_020271785.1 Procambarus virginalis
CGGATCACACAGCACCACACCAGGAGCCAGCTGGGGGATCCCCCCCCCAGCACCACACCCAGGAGCCAGCTGGGGGATCCCCCCCCCAGCACCACACCCAGGAGCCAGCTGGACGGGATCCCCCCCCAGCACCACACCCGGAGGAGCCAGCTGGAGGGATCCCCCCCCAGCACCACACCCAGGAGCCAGCTGGAGGGATCCCCCCCCCAGCACCACACCCAGGAGCCAGCTGGAGGGATCCCCCCCCCCAGCACCACACCCAGGAGCCAGCTGGGGATCCCCCCCCAGCACCACACCCAGGAGCCAGCTGGAGGGATCCCCCCCCCAGCACCACACCCAGGAGCCAGCTGGAGAGATCCCCCCCCCCAGCACCACACCCAGGAGCCAGCTGGAGGGATCCCCCCCCCAGCACCACACCCAGGAGCCAGCTGGAGGGATCCCCCCAGCACCACACCCAGGAGCCAGCTGGCGGGATCCCGCCCCCCAGCACCACACCCAGGAGCCAGCTGGAGGGATCCCCCCCCAGCACCACACCCAGGAGCCAGCTGGAGAGATCCCCCCCCCAGCACCACACCCAGGAGCCAGCTGGAGGGATCCCCCCCCAGCACCACACCCAGGAGCCAGCTGGAGGGATCCCCCCCCCAGCACCACACCCAGGAGCCAGCTGGAGGGATCCCCCCCCAGCACCACACCCAGGAGCCAGCTGGAGAGATCCCCCCCAGCACCACACCCAGGAGCCAGCTGGAGGGATCCCCCCCCAGCACCACACCCAGGAGCCAGCTGGAGGGATCCCCCCCCCAGCACCACACCCAGGAGCCAGCTGGAGGGATCCCCCCCCCCAGCACCACACCCAGGAGCCAGCTGGAGAGATCCCCCCAGCACCACACCCAGGAGCCAGCTGGAGAGATCCCCCCCCCAGCACCACACCCAGGAGCCAGCTGGAGGGATCCCCCCCCCAGCACCACACCCAGGAGCCAGCTGGAGGGATCCCCCCCAGCACCACACCCAGGAGCCAGCTGGAGGGATCCCCCCCAGCAGCACACCCAGGAGCCAGCTGGAGGGATCCCCCCCAGCAGCACACCCAGGAGCCAGCTGGAGAGATCCCCCCCCCAGCACCACACCCAGGAGCCAGCTGGAGGGATCCCCCCCAGCACCACACCCAGGAGCCAGCTGGAGAGATCCCCCCCCCAGCACCACACCCAGGAGCCAGCTGGAGGGATCCCCCCCCAGCACCACACCCAGGAGCCAGCTGGAGGGATCCCCCCCCAGCACCACACCCAGGAGCCAGCTGGAGGGATCCCCCCCCAGCATCACACCCAGGAGCCAGCTGGAGGGATCCCCCCCCCAGCACCACACCCAGGAGCCAGCTGGAGAGATCCGCCCCCCCAGCACCACCCCCAGGAGCCAGCTTGAGAGATCCCCCCCCCAGCACCACCCCCAGGAGCCAGCTGGAGGGATCCCCCCCCCAGCACCACACCCAGGAGCCAGCTGGAGGGATCCCCCCCCAGCACCACACCCAGGAGCCAGCTGGAGGGATCCCCCCCAGCATCACACCCAGGAGCCAGCTGGAGGGATCCCCCCCCAGCACCACACCCAGGAGCCAGCTGGAGGGATCCCCCCCCCAGCACCACACCCAGGAGCCAGCTGGAGGGATCCCCCCCAGCATCACACCCAGGAGCCAGCTGGAGGGATCCCCCCCCAGCACCACACCCAGGAGCCAGCTGGAGGGATCCCCCCCCAGCACCACACCCAGGAGCCAGCTGGAGGGATCCCCCCCAGCATCACACCCAGGAGCCAGCTGGAGGGATCCCCCCCCCAGCACCACACCCAGGAGCCAGCTGGAGGGATCCCCCCCCCAGCACCACACCCAGGAGCCAGCTGGAGGGATCCCCCCCCAGCACCACACCCAGGAGCCAGCTGGAGGGATCCCCCCCCAGCACCACACCCAGGAGCCAGCTGGAGGGATCCCCCCCAGCATCACACCCAGGAGCCAGCTGGAGGGATCCCCCCCCAGCACCACCCCCAGGAGCCAGCTGGAGAGATCCCCCCCCCAGCACCACACCCAGGAGCCAGCTGGAGGGATCCCCCCCCCAGCACCACACCCAGGAGCCAGCTGGAGAGATCCCCCCCCCAGCACCACACCCAGGAGCCAGCTGGAGGGATCCCCCCCCCCCAGCACCACACCCAGGAGCCAGCTGGAGGGATCCCCCCCCAGCACCACACCCAGGAGCCAGCTGGAGGGATCCCCCCCCCAGCACCACACCCAGGAGCCAGCTGGAGGGATCCCCCCCAGCACCACACCCAGGAGCCAGCTGGAGGGATCCCCCCCCCAGCACCACACCCAGGAGCCAGCTGGAGGGATCCCCCCCCAGCACCACACCCAGGAGCCAGCTGGAGGGATCCCCCCCCAGCACCACACCCAGGAGCCAGCTGGAGGGATCCCCCCCCTTGGGCTTGTCTGACTTAGCTGAATTTCTCAAGAGGCTAAAGTGTTCAGGTGAGTCATGAGTCACGCTGCACTTAGCGAGGGGTGAGTCATGAGTCACGCTACACTTAGCGAGGGGTGAGTCATGAGTCACGCTACACTTAGCGAGGGGTGAGTCATGAGTCACCCTGCACTTAGCGAGGGGTGAGTCATGAGTCATGCTACACTTAGCGAGGGGTGAGTCATGAGTCACGCTACACTTAGCGAGGGGTGAGTCATGAGTCACGCTACACTTAGCGAGGGGTGAGTCATGAGTCACGCTACACTTAGCGAGGGGTGAGTCATGAGTCACGATGCACTTAGCGAGGGGTGAGTCATGAGTCACGCTACACTTAGCGAGATGTGAGTCCTGAGTCACGCTGCACTTAGCGAGGGGTGAGTCATGAGTCCCGCTGCACTTAGCAAGGGGTGAGTCATGAGTCACGCTGCACTTAGCGAGGGGTAAGTCATGAGTCAGGCTGCACTTAGCGAGGGGTGAGTCATGAGTCACGCTGCACTTAGCGAGGGGTGAGTCATGAGTCACGCTGCACTTAGCGAGGGGTAAGTCATGAGTCACGCTGCACTTAGCGAGGGGTGAGCCGTGAGTCAGGCTGCACTTAGCGAGGGGTGAGTCCTGAGTCACGCTGCACTTAGCGAGGGGTGAGTCGTGAGTCACGCTGCACTTAGCGAGAGGTGAGTCCTGAGTCACGCTGCACTTAGCGAGGGGTGAGTCCTGAGTCACGCTGCACTTAGCGAGGGGTGAGTCATGAGTCACGCTGCACTTAGAGAGGGGTAAGTCATGAGTCAGGCTGCACTTAGCGAGGGGTGAGTCAAGAGTCACGCTGCACTTAGCGAGGAGTGAGTCATGAGTCACGCTGCACTTAGCGAGGGGTGAGTCATGAGTCACGCTGCACTTAGCGAGGGTAAGTCATGAGTCAGGCTGCACTTAGCGAGGGGTGAGTCATGAATCACCCTGCACTTAGCGAGGGGTGAGTCATGAGTCACCCTGCACTTAGCGAGGGGTAAGTCATGAGTCACGCTGCACTTAGCGAGGGGTGAGTCATGAGTCACGCTACACTTAGCGAGGGGTGAGTCATGAGTCACCCTGCACTTAGCGAGGGGTGAGTCATGAGTCACCCTGCACTTAGCGAGGGGTGAGTCATGTGTCAGGCTGCACTTAGCGAGGGGTGAGTCATGAGTCACCCTGCACTTAGCAAGGGGTAAGTCATGAGTCACGCTGCACTTAGCGAGGGGTGAGTCGTGAGTCACTCTACACTTAGCGAGGGGTGAGTCATGAGTCACCCTGCACTTAGCGAGGGGTGAGTCATGAGTCAGGCTGCACTTAGCGAGGGGTGAGTCATGAGTCAGGCTGCACTTAGCGAGGGGTGAGTCATGAGTCACCCTGCACTTAGCGAGGGGTGAGTCATGAGTCACCCTGCACTTAGCGAGGGGTGAGTCATGAGTCACCCTGCACTTAGCGAGGGGTGAGTCATGAGTCACCCTGCACTTGGCGAGGGGTGAGTCATGAGTCAGCCTGCACTTAGCGAGGGGTGAGTCATGAGTCACCCTGCACTTAGCGAGTGGCTGAAAACAGATCACCGAACTCTTGTAAGTTTAGTGTTGGTAAATGTCGACTTTACGTCCCGTTATGGACGCTCATTAAGTCGCCTCTGAGGCAGAGAGTTGTTGTTGTTGTTTAAGATTCAGCTACTGGGAACAAAAAGTTCCAAGTAGCACAGGCTATGGTGAGCCCGTAGTGGACTTACCTGGCACAGGAGCGGGGCAAGTAGCACAGGCTATGGTGAGCCCGTAGTGGACTTACCTGGCACAGGAGCGGGGCAAGTAGCACGGGCTATGGTGAGCCCGTAGTGGACTTACCTGGCACAGGAGCGGGGCAAGTAGCACAGGCTATGGTGAGCCCGTAGTGGACTTACCTGGCACAGGAGCGGGGCAAGTAGCACGGGCTATGGTGAGCCCGTAGTGGACTTACCTGGCACAGGAGCGGGGCAAGTAGCACGGGCTATGGTGAGCCCGTAGTGGACTTACCTGGCACAGGAGCGGGGCAAGTAGCACGGGCTATGGTGGGCCCGTAGTGGACTTACCTGGCACAGGAGCGGGGCAAGTAGCACGGGCTATGGTGGGCCCGTAGTGGACTTACCTGGCACAGGAGCGGGGCAAGTAGCACGGGCTATGGTGAGCCCGTAGTGGACTTACCTGGCACAGGAGCGGGGCAAGTAGCACGGGCTATGGTGGGCCCGTAGTGGACTTACCTGGCACAGGAGCGGGGCAAGTAGCACGGGCTATGGTGGGCCCGTAGTGGACTTACCTGGCACAGGAGCGGGGCAAGTAGCACGGGCTATGGTGAGCCCGTAGTGGACTTACCTGGCACAGGAGCGGGGCAAGTAGCACGGGCTATGGTGAGCCCGTAGTGGACTTACCTGGCACAGGAGCGGGGCAAGTAGCACGGGCTATGGTGAGCCCGTAGTGAACTTACCTGGCACAGGAGCGGGGCAAGTAGCACGGGCTATGGTGGGCCCGTAGTGGACTTACCTGGCACAGGAGCGGGGCAAGTAGCACGGGCTATGGTGGGCCCGTAGTGGACTTACCTGGCACAGGAGCGGGGCAAGTAGCACGGGCTATGGTGAGCCCGTAGTGGACTTACCTGGCACAGGAGCGGGGCAAGTAGCACGGGCTATGGTGAGCCCGTAGTGGACTTACCTGGCACACGAGCGGGGCAAGTAGCACGGGCTATGGTGAGCCCGTAGTGGACTTACCTGGCACACGAGCGGGGCAAGTAGCACGGGCTATGGTGAGCCCGTAGTGGACTTACCTGGTACAGGAGCGGGGCAAGTAGCACGGGCTATGGTGAGCCCGTAGTGGACTTACCTGGCACAGGAGCGGGGCAAGTAGCACGGGCTATGGTGAGCCCATAGTGGACTTACCTGGCACAGGAGCGGGGCAAGTAGCACGGGCTATGGTGAGCCCGTAGTGGACTTACCTGGCACAGGAGCGGGGCAAGTAGCACGGGCTATGGTGAGCCCGTAGTGGACTTACCTGGCACAGGAGCGGGGCAAGTAGCACGGGCAATGGTGAGCCCGTAGTGGACTTACCTGGCACAGGAGCGGGGCAAGTAGCACGGGCTATGGTGAGCCCGTAGTGGACTTACCTGGCACAGGAGCGGGGCAAGTAGCACGGGCTATGGTGAGCCCGTAGTGGACTTACCTGGCACAGGAGCGGGGCAAGTAGCACGGGCTATGGTGAGCCCGTAGTGGACTTACCTGGCACAGGAGCGGGGCAAGTAGCACGGGCTATGGTGAGCCCGTAGTGGACTTACCTGGCACAGGAGCGGGGCAAGTAGCACGGGCTATGGTGAGCCCGTAGTGGACTTACCTGGCACAGGAGCGGGGCAAGTAGCACGGGCTATGGTGAGCCCGTAGTGGACTTACCTGGCACAGGAGCGGGCAAGTAGCACGGGCTATGGTGAGCCCGTAGTGGACTTACCTGGCACAGGAGCGGGGCAAGTAGCACGGGCAATGGTGAGCCCGTAGTGGTCTTACCGGCACAGGAGCGGGGCAAGTAGCACGGGCTATGGTGAGGCCCGTAGTGGTCTTACCTGGCACACGAGCGGGGCAAGTAGCACGGGCTATGGTGAGCCCGTAGTGGTCTTACCTGGCACACGAGCGGGGCAAGTAGCACGGGGCCTATGGTGAGCCCGTAGTGGTCCTTACCTGGCACACGAGCGGGGCAAGTAGCACGGGCTATGGTGAGCCCGTAGTGGTCTTACCTGCACACGAGCGGGGCAAGTAGCACGGGCTATGGTGACCCGTATGGGTCTTTACCTGGCACACGAGCGGGGCAAGTAGCACGGGCTATGGTGAGCCCGTAGTGGTGTTTACCTGGCACAGGAGCGGGCTGTAACTACTACCATGAGCGTTATATGTCTTTTATCATGTACCCATGGTTGCTCCTCTGTCCCTGTGTGTCTTTAGGTTCAGCTTTCTTAGTCAATCTCGTAGCTCAGTCCCCTAAATTCTAGTTTCAGACCATAATCATTATAGTAGCAACCTCTATATTTTCTTTGGTTTCGTCCGAGGCATTTTGATTGTAAGCTCCAGGCAGGTGCTGCATACTCTAACTCTGGTGGAACATGCTTTTATATAGCGCTTTGAAGGCATCCTGGCTCCGCCCTGAAGGCTGTCCTCAGGTTCGCCACCTCAACACCAGTTATGCTGATGTGATTATATATTNTCCAGGCAAATCGTAGCCCTCCTGTCACAAGGGGCAAGGGTGTCGCCCCCCCCCAGCTGACACGGCCCCAAGGCCCCAAGGCCCCACTAACAAACACGAACAATCCCTGGCTGGGAAACCAGGAGCTCACGGCGACACGTCCGCCGTCGACGGTAGCTAGGCGAGGAGTCCGACCACCCTTTGTAGTACTCAAACCCAGACCATTTACCCTACAAAGATTCGTGAGGCTTGGGCTCCAAGCGTCTATCTGCCTATTTTGAACAAACAGACAGACAGAAATTTTCTATTAAAGGGGATCAGTGGTGCAGTGCTGCTGGAGCTCGCTGGAGTGCCGCTCAGGCACCTCTACAAGCGGATGATGGAAGCCTCCATTCCATCATGGAAAAGGGAGAGAGGATGAGGGGAAAGGGAGAGAGAGCATGAGGGGGAAAGTGAGTTGATGGCTTGTGGATGATGGTTGATCGTGGCAGGAAAATATTAATATTACATCACTTAAAGTTAATAATGTTATGATATTTCTTCGTTTTTAAAAGATTTAATAATTTTAAATTTGTATATAGTTAAAAAGTAAACAGGTTGAATCCTAGTCTTGTGAACAATTTGCAGCACCGTATGTTCACATCATCCATAAAGACTCTCAACCTTCTGCACCTCAACGTATGTTTAAGTCACTGCTAAGTGAAATGTGTGTCCTTGAAAAGGCCTACTAGTCTCATGAAATACCACCTAATTATGGAGAAGCAGAAATATTTCCTCTCTGTAAGAGGTTTAAGCTTTCTTCTTACTCTGCACTAAATGCCTTTAGAGATTATGTGGAGGATTATGTGAAGTTGATAATTAGAGATGGCCTGGAAGTGAGTATTTGGCCGTGCCATTGTGAAACTTTTAATTGTTGTGCCTTCAAAAGGAAGGAAGTGAGCAGGCGTTTCTTTTGTGGAGCCTGCCAGGCGACGTTGTGGATACAAGTCGTGGACTGCAGGAAGTTTTGTGAAGCAGTCTTGAAGCATTTTCGTGGGCGGCCTACGTGAGTGCCATGTTGAGCTCCAGTGAGTGAGCGTCCTCACATTAGAGATTTCGGAGGTAAGCCTATTTAATCCTTTGTTAATTTAGCCACTTGTGTTTGATCGTGTGCCCAGCGATCATAGTGAACATATGTATATGTAGGATAAATATTTTATTAAGACAGTGAGCTAAAATAAGGAGTTTCAGTTCGGAGGGCATGCTGGAGGGAGGAGCGGCACATCCTCCCTCACCAAAGGTCAAGAGGCAACTGAGGGGGGCGGAGGCCCCAGCAGCGCTGCAGGGAGGAAGCTTCTGGGGCCTGTCAAGAGCCTGTTCCTTCTGGGCCTGTTCTGTCCCTCACTTGGACCCGTCCAGGTTGGGGGAATACCCACCACACTCGGACAACGCGGTGCGGCCTCAGACGGCGAAATTTAATGCTGGGATATAGTTTATTTTTTATGTTATGTTTGGGAAACATTTTTATTGGCATAGTAATGGAATTGCAGGTTTGTTTGGGAAGGAGTTCGTGGAAAAACTTCAAGGTTAGAGAAGAAGTTGATGGAGGAACTTCAAGGCTGGAGAAGAAGTGTGTGCTGAACTTTGTGGTAGAGCAGAAGTTGATTTTAAGCAGTGAAGAGGAGCTTGACGTGTCTCTGTGGAATCAGTGGTGGAGCGTCACTGATGTTGGAATAGGACTTCGGTGTACAGCAGAGTGGGAGAACTACAGAAGTGCTATTTAAGTCTTGATATTTTGGAGGAACTAGAGATATTCATTGGTAGTGAGCCTCTAGGAGCAGAACAGAGGCTCATAGAGAACACATAACTGTATAAGGGAAGTGCTTGAATGCTTATTGGCATGTAAGACAAAGTCTAAGGTGAGAGATTGATTTCTTTTTTGTTGGGGGGATACTTATGTAGATATTTCTGGTGTTTCAGCCCCGAGCCGAGTTTCATATACTTTTAGTGCTGAGGATATAGTATTGTTGTGGCAGGATGTCAGCCCCATATAGTGAGGGAGTAGTAAGTGCTAAGCCAAGAGTTAAGGATGGGAGGGGTCATCGCCCCCCACTGGGCAGAGCATTTGCCCAGATAATCTTTTCCAGTTGTACTTTAAAAGTTAACAGAGTTTTGGCATTTACGGCTTGTGTGGGTAGGCGGTTCCATGGGATTATAACGCTGTGGGAGAAAAAGCATCTCCTGTTCTCAGTCCAACACTGTGGCTTGGTGAGCTTGAAACCGTCGCTCCTTGTTTCCTTGCTTGTGTTACATCTGACCGTTTGAAGACATTTTCCAGATCAACATCCTACAAATTGTAGAGTATTTTAAAGGTTTCACTGAGATCCGCCCTGTCATGTCTGGTGTGCTGCGCTGTTAGCCACGAGGCCCTCAACTGTTCCTCGTACGTGAGTTGACTTAGCTATGGAATGATTTTTGTTGTCCGGTGCTATATTTTCTCCAGAGCACCTATGTCCTTCTGAAGACGAGGTCTCCACGCTGGGATGCAGTAATCTCAGTGGGGTCGCAGCAGAGATTTATACAGTTGAAGCATTACTTTATTTTCCTTAAAGTCAAAGGTACACTTGACTGTTCCAAGGAACTGGTTAGCTTTATGACTGCTGCTCCAACCTGCTGTACAACTTTCATTGAGTCGTGCATTTTGAATCCAAGGTCTTTCTCTTCATCAATCTGCTGTAATGTAATGTTATTAATCTATTTTTTGTGGCTTGGACTGTTATGCCAACATGCAAGGTCTCTCATATGTCGATATTAAAAACCATTTGCCAGTCATCTCACTATATGTGGTGTTCATGTAGATCTCTTTGTGAGGTTTCAACATGATTATCAATTACCACTTTACCATAAATGTTTGGGTCACCTGCCAATTTGATGATGTAGTTTGTAATATTCTCATCAATGTCATTAATGTACATGACAAAAAAGTAATGGCCTCAGACTGGACCTGTGTGGCACCGCACTTACAACATGTCCACAGTCACGTTCATTCCCATGTAGCACGAATGAACGTGTGTAATACATATGGAACTCCTTTAATAACTCTTAAATCATCAGTTTGATGACTGAATCCCTTACAGATTGGTTAAATACACCCAATCCTAATTACGAGTATTAAAATGAACAGAATAATTACGAGTATTAAAATAAACTGAATAATTACGAATATTAAAATAGAATAATTACGAGTATTAAAATAAACAGAATAATTACGAGTATTAAAATAGAATAATTATGAGTAATAAAATAAACAGAATAATTACGAGTATTAAAATAGAATAATTATGAGTAATAAAATAAACAGAATAATTACGAGTATTAAAATAAACAGAATAATTACGAGTATTAAAATAAACAGAATAATTACGAGTAATAAAATAGAATAATTATGAGTATTAAAATAAACAGAATAATTACGAGTATTAAAATAAACAGAATAATTACGAGTATTAAAATAAACAGAATAATTACGAGTATTAAAATAAACAGAATAATTACGAGTATTAAAATAAACAGAATAATTACGAGTATTAAAATAAACTTAATAATAACCTTTTTCCGGAATTCGATAAAACCGATTTTGGGGAGGAGAATCGAGCCCGAGGAGGAGGAGGAGGTTCTTGGCCATCATGAATAAGGAGAGAGAAGAGACGTGTTGCTTGCTAACTAACAGGCGGTAAAATTTACGTTGTGTTGCTAGTGTTTTCGAGCCACATTACTGCACGGCGTCTCCTACGATACGTGTCCATCTAGTGATATAAATATTATTGTGTATAATGAGCTGATAGCATATATTAATTATCATTAAATATGCCACGAGATAACACCAAATATATGGAGAGCAACTCATGACCTCAATCTTAAATATTAAATCTAAGATTGCTTGTTATAATAATTATTGCTTAAATTTAACCAATGTTTTGGCCCAATACACAATGTTGTGTGTTGACAGGTAACTGATTTACGACGTACTGGTGTTCAAGGTGTGGTCCACCACCCGTGTCCCGTGTGGTCCACCACCCGTGTCCCGTGTGGTCCACCACCTGTGTCCCGTGTGGTCCACCACCCGTGTCCCGTGTGGTCCACCACCCGTGTCCCGTGTGGTCCACCACCCGTGTCCCGTGTGGTCCACCACCCGTGTCCCATGTGGTCCACCACCCGTGTCCCGATTGGTCCACCACCCGTGTCCCGAGTGGTCCACCACCCGTGTCCCGTGTGGTCCACCACCTGTGTCAACGTGTGGTCCACCACCTGTGTCACGTGTGGTCCACCACCTGTGTCACGTGTGGTCCACCATCTGTGTCAACGTGTGGTCCACCACCCGTGTCACGTGTGGTCCACCACCTGTGTCACGTGAGGTCCACCACCCGTGTCACGTGTGGTCCACCACCTGTGTCACGTGAGGTCCACCACCCGTGTCACGTGTGGTCCACCACCCGTGTCACGTGTGGTCCACCACCTGTGTCAACGTGTGGTCCACCATCTGTGTCAACGTGTGTTCCACCACCCGTGTCACGTGAGGTCCACCACCCGTGTCACGTGTGGTCCACCACCTGTGTCACGTGTGGTCCACCACCTGTGTCAACGTGTGGTCCACCATCTGTGTCAACGTGTGGTCCACCACCCGTGTCCCGTGTGGTCCACCACCCGTGTCACGTGTGGTCCACCACCTGTGTCACGTGTGGTCCACCACCTGTGTCAACGTGTGGTCCACCACCTGTGTCACGTGAGGTCCACCATCTGTGTCACGTGTGGTCCACCACCCGTGTCACGTGTGGTCAACCATCTGTGTCAACGTGTGGTCCACCACCTGTGTCAACGTGTGGTCCACCATCTGTGTCACGTGAGGTCCACCATCTGTGTCAACATGTGGTCCACCACCTGTGTCAACGTGTGGTCCACCATCTGTGTCAACGTGTGGTCCACCATCTGTGTCAACGTGTGGTCCACCACCCGTGTCACGTGAGGTCCACCACCCGTGTCACGTGTGGTCCACCACCTGTGTCAGGTGTGGTCCACCACCTGTGTCAACGTGTGGTCCACTATCTGTGTCAACGTGTGGTCCACCACCCGTGTCCCGTGTGGTCCACCACCCGTGTCACGTGTGGTCCACCACCTGTGTCACGTGTGGTCCACCACCTGTGTCAACGTGTGGTCCACCACCTGTGTCACGTGTGGTCCACCATCTGTGTCACGTGAGGTCCACCACCCGTGTCACGTGTGGTCCACCACCTGTGTCACGTGAGGTCCACCACCCGTGTCACGTGTGGTCCACCACCTGTGTCACGTGAGGTCCACCACCCGTGTCACGTGTGGTCCACCACCCGTGTCACGTGTGGTCCACCACCTGTGTCAACGTGTGGTCCACCATCTGTGTCAACGTGTGGTCCACCACCCGTGTCACGTGAGGTCCACCACCCGTGTCACGTGTGGTCCACCACCTGTGTCACGTGTGGTCCACCACCTGTGTCAACGTGTGGTCCACCATCTGTGTCAACGTGTGGTCCACCACCCGTGTCCCGTGTGGTCCACCACCCGTGTCACGTGTGGTCCACCACCTGTGTCACGTGTGGTCCACCACCTGTGTCAACGTGTGGTCCACCACCTGTGTCACGTGAGGTCCACCATCTGTGTCACGTGTGGTCCACCACCCGTGTCACGTGTGGTCCACCATCTGTGTCAACGTGTGGTCCACCACCTGTGTCAACGTGTGGTCCACCATCTGTGTCACGTGAGGTCCACCATCTGTGTCAACATGTGGTCCACCAACTGTGTCAACGTGTGGTCCACCATCTGTGTCAACGTGTGGTCCACCACCCGTGTCACGTGAGGTCCACCACCCGTGTCACGTGTGGTCCACCACCTGTGTCAGGTGTGGTCCACCACCTGTGTCAACGTGTGGTCCACCACCCGTGTCACGTGTGGTCCACCACCTGTGTCACGTGTGGTCCACCACCTGTGTCAACGTGTGGTCCACCACCTGTGTCAACGTGTGGTCCACCACCTGTGTCACGTGTGGTCCACCACCTGTGTCACGTGTGGTCCACCATCTGTGTCACGTGTGGTCCACCACCTGTGTCAACGTGTGGTCCACCATCTGTGTCAACGTGTGGTCCACCACCTGTGTCAACGTGTGGTCCATCACCTGTGTCACGTGTGGTCCACCATCTGTGTCACGTGTGGTCCGGCCAGAGGGTCGTGTTGCCCGGAGCCAGCTGGAGGGATCCTCCCCCCCCAGCACCACACCCAGGAGCCAGCTGGAGGGATCCCCCCCCCAGCACCACACCCAGGAGCCAGCTGGAGGGATCCCCCCCCCAGCACCACACCCAGGAGCCAGCTGGAGGGATCCCCCCCCCCAGCACCACACCCAGGAGCCAGCTGGAGGGATCCCCCCCCCAGCACCACACCCAGGAGCCAGCTGGAGGGATCCCCCCCCCCAGCACCACACCCAGGAGCCAGCTGGAGGGATCCCCCCCCCAGCACCACACCCAGGAGCCAGCTGGAGGGATCCCCCCCCAGCACCACACCCAGGAGCCAGCTGGAGGGATCCCCCCCCCCAGCACCACACCCAGGAGCCAGCTGGAGGGATCCCCCCCCCAGCACCACACCCAGGAGCCAGCTGGAGAGATCCCCCCCCCCCAGCACCACACCCAGGAGCCAGCTGGAGGGATCCTCCCCCCAGCACCACACCCAGGAGCCAGCTGAAGGGATCCCCCCCCAGCACCACACCCAGGAGCCAGCTGGAGGGATCCCCCCCCCAGCACCACACCCAGGAGCCAGCTGGAGGGATCCCCCAGCACCACACCCAGGAGCCAGCTGGAGGGATCCCCCCCCAGCACCACACCCAGGAGCCAGCTGGAGGGATCCTCCCCCCAGCACCACACCCAGGAGCCAGCTGGAGGGATCCCCCCCCAGCACCACACCCAGGAGCCAGCTGGAGGGATCCCCCCCCCAGCACCACACCCAGGAGCCAGCTGGAGAGATCCCCCCCCACACCACACCCAGGAGCCAGCTGGAGGGATCCCCCCCCCCCAGCACCACACCCAGGAGCCAGCTGGAGGGATCCCCCAGCACCACACCCAGGAGCCAGCTGGAGGGATCCCCCAGCACCACACCCAGGAGCCAGCTGGAGGGATCCCCCAGCACCACACCCAGGAGCCAGCTGGAGGGATCCCCCCCCAGCACCACACCCAGGAGCCAGCTGGAGGGATCCCCCCCCCCCAGCACCACACCCAGGAGCCAGCTGGAGGGATCCCCCCCCCAGCACCACACCCAGGAGCCAGCTGGAGGGATCCCCCCAGCACCACACCCAGGAGCCAGCTGGAGGGATCCCCCCCAGCACCACACCCAGGAGCCAGCTGGAGGGACCCCCCCCAGCACCACACCCAGGAGCCAGCTGGAGGGATCCCCCCCCCAGCACCACACCCAGGAGCCAGCTGGAGGGATCCCCCCCCAGCACCACACCCAGGAGCCAGCTGGAGGGATCCCCCCCCAGCACCACACCCAGGAGCCAGCTGGAGGGATCCCCCCCAGCACCACACCCAGGAGCCAGCTGGAGGGATCCCCCCCCCCCAGCACCACACCCAGGAGCCAGCTGGAGGGATCCCCCCCCCCAGCACCACACCCAGGAGCCAGCTGGAGGGATCCCCCCCCAGCACCACACCCAGGAGCCAGCTGGAGGGATCCCCCCCAGCACCACACCCAGGAGCCAGCTGGAGGGATCCCCCCCCAGCACCACACCCAGGAGCCAGCTGGAGGGATCCCCCCCCCCAGCACCACACCCAGGAGCCAGCTGGAGGGATCCCCCCCCCCAGCACCACACCCAGGAGCCAGCTGGAGGGATCCCCCCCCAGCACCACACCCAGGAGCCAGCTGGAGGGATCCCCCCCCCCAGCACCACACCCAGGAGCCAGCTGGAGGGATCCCCCCCCCCAGCACCACACCCAGGAGCCAGCTGGAGGGATCCCCCCCCCAGCACCACACCCAGGAGCCAGCTGGAGGGATCCCCCCCCCAGCACCACACCCAGGAGCCAGCTGGAGGGATCCCCCCCCAGCACCACACCCAGGAGCCAGCTGGAGGGATCCCCCCCAGCACCACACCCAGGAGCCAGCTGGAGGGATCCCCCCCCCAGCACCACACCCAGGAGCCAGCTGGAGGGATCCCCCCCCCAGCACCACACCCAGGAGCCAGCTGGAGGGATCCCCCCCCCAGCACCACACCCAGGAGCCAGCTGGAGGGATCCCCCCCCCAGCACCACACCCAGGAGCCAGCTGGAGGGATCCCCCCCCAGCACCACACCCAGGAGCCAGCTGGAGGGATCCCCCCCCCAGCACCACACCCAGGAGCCAGCTGGAGGGATCCCCCCCCAGCACCACACCCAGGAGCCAGCTGGAGGGATCCCCCCCCCCAGCACCACACCCAGGAGCCAGCTGGAGGGATCCCCCCCCCAGCACCACACCCAGGAGCCAGCTGGAGGGATCCCCCCCCCAGCACCACACCAGGAGCCAGCTGGAGGGATCCCCCCCAGCACCACACCCAGGAGCCAGCTGGAGGGATCCCCCCCAGCACCACACCCAGGAGCCAGCTGGAGGGATCCCCCCCCCAGCACCACACCCAGGAGCCAGCTGGAGGGATCCCCCCCAGCACCACACCCAGGAGCCAGCTGGAGGGATCCCCCCCCCAGCACCACACCCAGGAGCCAGCTGGAGGGATCCCCCCCCAGCACCACACCCAGGAGCCAGCTGGAGGGATCCCCCCCCCAGCACCACACCCAGGAGCCAGCTGGAGGGATCCCCCCCCAGCACCACACCCAGGAGCCAGCTGGAGGGATCCCCCCCCAGCACCACACCCAGGAGCCAGCTGGAGGGATCCCCCCCCCCAGCACCACACCCAGGAGCCAGCTGGAGGGATCCCCCCCCCAGCACCACACCCAGGAGCCAGCTGGAGGGATCCCCCCCCAGCACCACACCCAGGAGCCAGCTGGAGGGATCCCCCCCAGCACCACACCCAGGAGCCAGCTGGAGAGATCCCCCCCCCAGCACCACACCCAGGAGCCAGCTGGAGGGATCCCCCCCCCAGCACCACACCCAGGAGCCAGCTGGAGGGATCCCCCCCCAGCACCACACCCAGGAGCCAGCTGGAGGGATCCCCCCCAGCACCACACCCAGGAGCCAGCTGGAGGGATCCCCCCCCAGCACCACACCCAGGAGCCAGCTGGAGGGATCCCCCCCCAGCACCACACCCAGGAGCCAGCTGGAGGGATCCCCCCCCAGCACCACACCCAGGAGCCAGCTGGAGGGATCCCCCCCCCAGCACCACACCCAGGAGCCAGCTGGAGGGATCCCCCAGCACCACACCCAGGAGCCAGCTGGAGGGATCCCCCCCAGCACCACACCCAGGAGCCAGCTGGAGGGATCCCCCCCCAGCACCACACCCAGGAGCCAGCTGGAGGGATCCCCCCCAGCACCACACCCAGGAGCCAGCTGGAGGGATCCCCCCCCCCAGCACCACACCCAGGAGCCAGCTGGAGAGATCCCCCCCCCAGCACCACACCCAGGAGCCAGCTGGAGGGATCCCCCCCCAGCACCACACCCAGGAGCCAGCTGGAGGGATCCCCCCAGCACCACACCAGGAGCCAGCTGGAGGGATCCCCCCAGCACCACACCCAGGAGCCAGCTGGAGGGATCCCCCAGCACCACACCCAGGAGCCAGCTGGAGGGATCCCCCCCCAGCACCACACCCAGGAGCCAGCTGGAGGGATCCCCCCCAGCACCACACCCAGGAGCCAGCTGGAGGGATCCCCCCCCCCAGCACCACACCCAGGAGCCAGCTGGAGGGATCCCCCCCCAGCACCACACCCAGGAGCCAGCTGGAGGGATCCCCCCAGCACAACACCCAGGAGCCAGCTGGAGGGATCCCCCCCCCCAGCACCACACCCAGGAGCCAGCTGGGGATCCCCCCCCCCAGCACCACACCCAGGAGCCAGCTGGAGGGATCCCCCCCCCAGCACCACACCCAGGAGCCAGCTGGAGGGATCCCCCCCCCAGCACCACACCCAGGAGCCAGCTGGAGGGATCCCCCCCCAGCACCACACCCAGGAGCCAGCTGGAGGGATCCCCCCCCAGCACCACACCAGGAGCCAGCTGGAGGGATCCCCCCCCCAGCACCACACCCAGGAGCCAGCTGGAGGGATCCCCCCCCCAGCACCACACCCAGGAGCCAGCTGGAGGGATCCCCCCCCAGCACCACACCCAGGAGCCAGCTGGAGGATCCCCCCCCCAGCACCACACCCAGGAGCCAGCTGGAGGGATCCCCCCCCCAGCACCACACCCAGGAGCCAGCTGGAGGGATCCCCCCCCCCNCACAGGTACCTGATGTCCAGACATCTGCAGGAGCTGAAAGAAGCGTTTGAGCAGAATTCTGTGTTACGTTTCACTTACGAGATGGAGAAGGATGGGAAGCTGCCCTTTCTAGATGTAACAGTCATGGAAAGGAGCGGAGGTTTCCACACTGCAGTCTACACTAAGGAAACAAACATAGGAATGTGCCTAAATGCCAACAGTGACTGCCCAGATAGGTACAAGAGGAGTGTTGTTAACGCTTATGTCGACCGTGCTCTCAGCCACAGCTCAGAATGGAAGCAAGTCGACGAAGAACTCTGTAGGTAAGGCAGGTCCTAGTCAACAACGGCTTCTCCAATGGTTTCATTGAAGACATCATAAGAGGAAAGTAAAACGCCATGCAACCTCTGAAGAAACAACTAATACAACACCTATACCCCCTATTAGACTATTTTACAGGAACTTCTTCTCCACCGCTCATAAAACGGAGGAAAGGGTCCTGAAAGATATTGTTAATAGAAATGTTATCCCTACAGACAAAAATCAGAAGATACAACTAACGATTTACTATAAAACCAAAAAAACAGCCACCTACTAATGAAAAACTCTCCAGACACGGAGCAGAACGCCTAAAGAGACAAACGTCGTCTATGCCTTTAAATGTCCACTTGGGGACTGTAAGCCCCAAAAACTCAGTATATAGGCAAGACACAACATCTCTTTCCAGGCGTTTAACGATGCATAAGCAACAGGGCTCCATTAAGGAACATATACTCTCTTCCCACAACCAACCATCACCAGAGAAATCTTAACAAATAACACAGAAATCATCGATAGGTACAGCGATAGCAGGCGGCTTGACATCTGCGAGGCACTACACATCAAGAAGTCAACACCAGCAATCAACAGTCAATTAATGCACAACTATATTCTACCCACTTCAAGACCCCGCTCCAATATAGAAGCATCAAGAAATATGGGCCAATAGGCCCTTCCGCAGTTACTTCCATTCATACCTTCAATTTACCCAGTTAATATCCATTAATATCCATTGTTTCGTGTTCTGTCCTTTGTTGAAAGTTTTGTTCACCTCATTAAAACTGTTGTAACATATCACCTCACCCAAAACGCGGGTATAAAATAAAGATGAAAGCTGTTTAAATCATAGCATAGTAAAGAACTTTTAGTGCTTTAGGTTATAGTTGTGTGTGAAAACTAAAAGTCTTTGAAAATGTAATTAGTTATTACGAAACGCGTTCAAGTGTCGCGTCAGACTAAGAAATAAAGAATGAATTTTGAGAATTGATTTTTCATTTACCGTCATCAGTAAAAACAAACATAAGGAAAATTGAGAAAATTCGTGTTAGAATTATTAATCTTACTTTTTCGGTCATATTTAATAACATATAATATATATATATATATATATATATATATATATATAATATATATATATATATATATATATATAATATATATATAATATAATACTTATTATACAATTTGCACGTTTTTCGAACTTATGTTCATTCTCAAGTGAAAAGAATTTTCAAATGGTATATATATTATATATATATATATATATATATATATAATATATATATATATATATATATTTCACTTGTAGCACATGTATAATATATATATATATTATATATATATATATATATATATATATATATTATATATATATATTATATATATATATATATATATATATATATATATATATATACATGTGCTACAAGTGAATTAGGGAATGAAATACTACCAGAATACCTAAGGAACTCCATTGGGATCATGATCCCAATTTGTGGAAGGAGCTGGTCGGTGGGACACTCTTGCCAATTGACACCTTCGACCAACTTTCCAAACGACGGTAACCAGACAAATGGGATAGCCCCATAGTGGAGAACATCGCCACAGCATTGCTGTAGGCTGCTTCGGAGAAGGACAGAGTGCGTCTCCTAGCTGTGCAAGCCCCCCATACCAGGGACTTCCTGGTGGCAGTCCCTAATTCCGCCTTGGGCACCCGCCTGGACCATCGGGCCCTAAGTATTGATGTTGCCCTGCGCCTTGCCGCCCCTATCTCCACCGAGCACCGGTGTGTTTGCGGCCATGAACGGGCAGAACAATACAGCAACCATGGTCTCATCTGTCATAAGACACAGGAAAAGATTGCCAGACACGAAGCAGTCAATGACATCATCAAGAGAAGTTTGGCTACAGCTGGGTGTCCAGCACAGAGGGAACCTCAGTTGTGCAAACCTGACAACAGCCAAAAACGCCCAGATGGAGTCACCCTGCAGCCATGGAGGGAAGGTAAACATGTCGTGTGGGACTATACGTGTGCATCTACATTGGCTGATACCTATCTACCTTACAGCACAGTTGAGGGAGGCGGAGCTGCCACCTTCAGGGAGACCCAGAAAACCAACAAGTACAGAGACTTAAAACGTTGTTACAGGTTCGTGCCGATAGGCTCTGAGACTCTGGGCGCCTGGGGTAAACGTGCACTTAAGTTCCTGAAGGAGGTGGGTGAGGAACTCATTGGGAAGACTAGAGACCCAAGAGCGGCTAGTTTCCTGTTCCAGCGCCTCAGTGTAGCAGTTCAGAGGGGAAATGCGTGCTGTATCCTAGGTACGCACCCAACTTCTGAGGAGCTGGACGAAGTCTTCGAACAGTGATTGTTATTTTGTTATATAGGTGTGTGTTCTCTAGCGGCTCATGCAGCTAGAGCCTACATTGCCAACATTATGGATGAAAAAGCCCTAATAAAACTAGACTTCAAAAATGTTTTCAATCTGGTTAGAAGGGATGCAGTACCCAATGCGGTTCATCGCCTTTTTCCTTCCCTCTACCCGTTTGTAAACTCATGCTACAGCAAGAATCTAACTCTGCTTTTTGGGGAACATGAAATTGAATCATAAGAAGGTGTCCAACAGGGTGACCCCTTGCTCCTTTTTTTCTGGCTAGTCATCAAGGAAGTCACCGATAACCTGTCCAGTGAGCTCAACATTTGGTTTTTGGACGATGGAGCTCTAGCCGGCTCCCCAGACTCACTCTTGGACGACATAAGTATAATTCAAGAGCAAGGAGTAAGCCTAGGCCTCACCCTGAACCCTTCCAAGTGCGAAATAACCTCCACCAACCAGCACATAATAGAGCAAATAAAGGTTGTTTTGCCTGACATTCATACAACCAACCCTGAGGACAGCACACTCCTAGGTGCTCCTCTTGGAAGGAATGCCATCGACGAGGTCCTTGGTAAGAAGATCACTGACCTGAAGAGGATGGACGAGATTGAAGACATCGATGCTCATGATGCACTTTACCTCATCACCAGATGCTTGTCCCTCCCCAGGCTGACCTACTTTCTAAGATGTTCGCCATCTTTCAACAATATTAAACTAGAGGGGTACAACAGCTTGCTGAAATCAACACTAGAAAAAGCCCTCAATCTTTCCCTCAGCAACTCGCAGTGGAAACAGGCCTCTCTTCCTGTCAGACTCGGGGGCCTTGGCGTGCGCACAGCAACACAAATTGCTGTACCAGCGTTCCTGTCCTCTTCAGTGGGGTCTGACAACTTGGTGAAGGAAATCCTACCTGAGCACCTAGTTCAACAGGCAGGGGTACATGATCCCAGCTTCACAGACTGCACAACCAAATGGGTCTCTCTCGCAGGACCAGCACCCCAACCACCGCCTTCTGAAGCCCATAAGCAATCCAGCTGGGATCGCCCCATTGCCGACCAAGAAGCTGCGACTTTGCTAGAAGCTGCGATAACACCACATGACACTGCCCGACTTAGAGCAGTAGCAGCTCCCCATGCAGGTGACTTCCTATTAGCAACCCCAATGTCAGCAACCGGCACCCGTCTCACACCGCAGACCCTCCGAATTGCCGTGGCTCTCCGCCTCGCTGCCCCAATCCACACCGAATAAAGGTGTATTTGCGGCGAGGCAGTGGCCGACAGGTACGGACGGTATGGCCTTCTCTGCCAAAGGACAGGAGGATGGCATGCAAGACACGGCGAGGCTAACGACATATTTAAGAGAAGCCTTACCACATCCGGTTGTCCAGCAGAGAGAGAGCCCCGTTACCTAATGTCCCGCAACTCTGATGAGGCTGTCGGTCGCCCAGATGGAATCACGGTGAACCCCTGGAAGAATGGTAGATGGTTGGTGTGGGACTACACTTGCGTTTCAACTTCAGCCAACACTTATGTTGATTTCAGTGCTACACAGGCAGGAGGTGCTGCCAATCACCGGGAAGCAGCCAATTCACGTAAATACAGAGACCTTGATCACCACTACAATTATGTCCCCATTGCCTCAGAGATACTTGGTGCCTGGGGTAAAAGTGCTGCTAGTTTTTGAAGGAGTTGGGGTCCAAGCTAATTGAAACAACTAGAGACCCTAGAGCTGCCAGTTTTCTCTTTCAGCGCCTTAGTGTGGCGATCCAGAGAGGAAATGCTCACTGCATCCATGGTTCCTGCCCGCCATCTGAGGAACTGGAGGAGCTCTGCAACTTGTGACAAGCAGCCTTGTACCCTGCATGTAATCAATGTTGTAACCCTTTTTGTGTAATGAAATTTTCAAATAAAGTTATAAAGTTAGATATGTATACACACATACCAAAAGAATAGGGGTGGTAGGAGAAGAAAATATCAAAGTGTTCAGTGAGGATCCAGAAAGTCTTCTCTGAGTACTCTTCATTTTCTTCTCCGAGGCTATGGGTCCCTACACTTGCACCACCTCTGGTGCAATTGTTGGGACAGAAAACATAGGACAACAAAGAACACAGAAAACATTGCGCACATAGCAAAACAAAAGTGAAAGCTCAACCAGAACAGGATATTGTTAACACTGGAACCTCAAAAGAAAAATATCCGCATCACCCCAGATGGGGTGCGCCAACAGGACACATGAATAAAGCACCCAATACCAGGGCACCAAAATAATGAAATACAGTGACTACAAAAGCGAACAAAGAAAAAAACACACGTAATAGGCTCCTCACAAACACCATACAACAGAACATAAACAGAGAACATACATGAACATAGCACGGACAAAATAACATACAACAACACTTAGCACAGAACACTGCACACAAAGTAATACAACACCAAAATTTAAAGCAGACCTAGACATTAAATTTATAACATAGTATACACAAGCAAAAAGAACCGCACCCTACAGCACAGCAAAACAGGTAAACAAGAAAACACAAATCAATAACCACACACACACACATATTTTTAAACAAACATATTTATCCGAAAATCTACGACGAGGATACTTCAACACGTACTCACCTAGTTGTGTTTGCGGGGGTTGAGCTCTGGCTCTTTGGTTCCACCTCTCAACCGTCAATCAACTGGTGTACAGATTCCTGAGCCTACTGGGCTCTGTCATATCTACATTTGAAACTGTGTATGGAGTCAGCCTCCACCACATCACTTCCTAGTGCATTCCATTTATTAACTACTCTGACACTGAAAAAGTTTTTTCTAATGTCTCTGTGGCTCATTTGGGTACTCAGCTTCCACCTGTGTCCCCTTGTGCGTGTGCCCCTTGTGTTAAATAATCCATGCTTGTCCACCCTGTCAATTCTCCTGAGAATTTTGTATGTGGTGATCATGTCCCCCCTAGCTCTTCTGTCATCCAGCGACGTGAGGTGCAGTTCACGTAGTCTGTCCTCATGCCTCTTAGTTAGCCTCTTAGACGTAGGCATCCCACAGAGCCCACTCTACTGCAGACGAGGAAATGCTTCCATGCGACTGCCGTGGGCAATACATAAAATCAGGTACTACTAGCACAGGGTCCTCCTCAACTGTGGGGCGGCTGCATGGAGCACGGCCACGCAGGCGGTGGAAGCACCAGGGGCTTTTGCACAGGAACCGGCTGTACAGGAGGGGGGGGGGGAAGGGCACAGAGCCCACTTGGCGAACATCTTTTTTCAGAACAACGACCAGGTCACGGGCCTCATCAACGTCCTCATCAGGGTGTACAACCTCCCAGGCCGGGGACCCGGAACACTGGGACGCAGGTGAGGAAACAGAAGCAGGAACCAAGGGCCCCCACACCAGTTCCCACTCCCACGACAAGGGCACCAGCCATCAACACCGTCTTGCCACGAGCCAGAATCACACCAGCCCCCTGCACGCCAACATTGTCGTCCATAGAAGAAGAACTCCCAGATTCACATGCTGACATGTGTCAGCCTAGGCTGATACATTAGGCCACTCCACGAGGGGAAGACACTCTGAACCTGCCGCGAACGCTTGGAGACCGGGCATAGGTCGTTGGAACTGTCGTACTCACCAGGAGGCTCTGCAGCAGAACCCCAGGTGCGCCACTCAATTCCCCGCATTACACGATCACGCAACACTGCAGCCTCAATAACCAAGGGAACAGGACTGCACACCATGGGAGACAGCACCGCATGCACATCGACAAAGCAACGGTCTGAAGACACCCCTCCCGTAGACTGGGTAGGCCTGTGTGGAGGAGGCAGGGAAGCCGGCGGCGGGGGAAGAACTGCACAGCTCTCGGGTACGACCTCTACAACGCCAACAGGACGGGCCGCAGATTCAGGTGCCACCACCAGGTCATCTGAAGAGCGCTGACCAACACCCACGCCACCATCACACGGAAACGGTACTGGGATCTCCAGCGGGTTAAGTCCTTCTCCCGGAATAGGTTAACGGGACTTACACTTCCAGCACCACAACTCACAGACAGGTGTCCCAGACACCCACAATGTAAGCAAGCAAGTCCACATAGAATACCCACACCAGTGCGACTTCAGTTACATTGCCACAGTGCGGATCCCATTTGGGGCACCCTTCCACCACTCGGAGGAGATAACATTCAACCGGACACTAAAGACCCTCCCATACCGTGTAAAGTGACGCCGGAGAAGGGAGCCAGGGAACTCAAAAGGAGCACCATGAACTGTCACATAGGTAGTCTCACTGCACCTGTCTGACACTTCCACCAAACCACCACTCTCAGGCAGTGTGAAGGATCTCCAGTCATAGTAGTCCACAAAGTCATGATACACAGTGGTGGAACTGAATTTCACAACACAGCTATGACCGGACACAAGATGATCGCCACTAACCGACACCACATCCACCTGTAACATATCAGTCAGGATCACCTCAACTGAAGGGTAGGACGTCGGGCCAGTAAACTCCAGGCAAATCGTAGCCCTCCGTTTCACAAGGGGCAAGGGTGTCGCCCTCCCCCCAGCTGACACGGCCCCAAGGCCCCAAGGCCCCACTAACAAACACGAACAATCCCTGGCTGGGAAACCAGGAGCTCACGGCGACACGTCCGCCGTCGACGGTAGCTAGGCGAGGAGTCCGACCACCCTTTGTAGTACTCAAAACCCAGACCATTTACCCTACAAAGATTCGTGAGGCTTGGGCTCCAAGCGTCTATCTGCCTATTTTGAACAAACAGACAGACAGAAATTTTCTATTAAAGGGGATCAGTGGTGCAGTGCTGGTGGAGCTCGCTGGAGTGCCGCTCAGGCACCTCTACAAGCGGATGATGGAAGCCTCCATTCCATCATGGAAAAGGGAGAGAGGATGAGGGGAAAGGGAGAGAGAGCATGAGGGGGAAAGTGAGTTGATGGCTTGTGGATGATGGTTGATCGTGGCAAGAAAATTTTAATATTACATCACTTAAAAGTTAATAATGTTATGATATTTCTTCGTTTTTTAAAAGATTTAATAATATTTAAATTTGTATATAGTTAAAAAGTAAACAGGTTGAATCCTAGTCTTGTGAACAATTTGCAGCACCGTATGTTCACATCATCCATAAAAGACTCTCAACCTTCTGCACCTCAACGTATGTTTAAGTCACTGCTAAGTGAAATGTGTGTCCTTGAAAAGGCCTACTAGTCTCATGAAATACCACCTAATTATGGAGAAGCAGAAATATTTCCTCTCTGTAAGAGGTTTAAGCTTTCTTCTTACTCTGCACTAAATGCCTTTAGAGATTATGTGGAGGATTATGTGAAGTTGATAATTAGAGATGGCCTGGAAGTGAGTATTTGGCCGTGCCATTGTGAAACTTTTAATTGTTGTGCCTTCAAAAGGAAGGAAGTGAGCAGGCGTTTCTTTTGTGGAGCCTGCCAGGCGACGTTGTGGATACAAGTCGTGGACTGCAGGAAGTTTTGTGAAGCAGTCTTGAAGCATTTTCGTGGGCGGCCTACGTGAGTGCCATGTTGAGCTCCAGTGAGTGAGCGTCCTCACATTAGAGATTTCGGAGGTAAGCCTATTTAATCCTTTGTTAATTTAGCCACTTGTGTTTGATCGTGTGCCCAGCGATCATAGTGAACATATGTATATGTAGGATAAATATTTTATTAAGACAGTGAGCTAAAATAAGGAGTTTCAGTTCGGAGGGCATGCTGGAGGGAGGAGCGGCACATCCTCCCTCACCAAAGGTCAAGAGGCAACTGAGGGGGGCGGAGGCCCCAGCAGCGCTGCAGGGAGGAAGCTTCTGGGGCCTGTCAAGAGCCTGTTCCTTCTGGGGCCTGTTGTTCCTTCTGTGTTCTGTCCCTCACTTGGACCCGTCCAGGTTGGGGGAATACCCACCACACTCGGACAACGCGGTGCGGCCTCAGACGGCGAAATTTAATGCTGGGATATAGTTTATTTTTTATGTTATGTTTGGGAAACATTTTTATTGGCATAGTAATGGAATTGCAGGTTTGTTTGGGAAGGAGTTCGTGGAAAAACTTCAAGGTTAGAGAAGAAGTTGATGGAGGAACTTCAAGGCTGGAGAAGAAGTGTGTGCTGAACTTTGTGGTAGAGCAGAAGGAGTTGATTTTAAGCAGTGAAGAGGAGCTTGACGTGTCTCTGTGGAATCAGTGGTGGAGCGTCACTGATGTTGGAATAGGACTTCGGTGTACAGCAGAGTGGGAGAACTACAGAAGTGCTATTTAAGTCTTGATATTTTGGAGGAACTAGAGATATTCATTGGTAGTGAGCCTCTAGGAGCAGAACAGAGGCTCATAGAGAACACATAACTGTATAAGGGAAGTGCTTGAATGCTTATTGGCATGTAAGACAAAGTCTAAGGTGAGAGATTGATTTCTTTTTTGTTGGGGGGATACTTATGTAGATATTTCTGGTGTTTCAGCCCCGAGCCGAGTTTCATATACTTTTAGTGCTGAGGATATAGTATTGTTGTGGCAGGATGTCAGCCCCATATAGTGAGGGAGTAGTAAGTGCTAAGCCAAGAGTTAAGGATGGGAGGGGTCATCGCCCCCCACTGGGCAGAGCATTTGCCCAGATAATCTTTTCCAGTTGTACTTTAAAAGTTAACAGAGTTTTGGCATTTACGGCTTGTGTGGGTAGGCGGTTCCATGGGATTATAACGCTGTGGGAGAAAAAGCATCTCCTGTTCTCAGTCCAACACTGTGGCTTGGTGAGCTTGAAACCGTCGCTCCTTGTTTCCTTGCTTGTGTTACATCTGACCGTTTGAAGACATTTTCCAGATCAACATCCTACAAATTGTAGAGTATTTTAAAGGTTTCACTGAGATCCGCCCTGTCATGTCTGGTGTGCTGCGCTGTTAGCCACGAGGCCCTCAACTGTTCCTCGTACGTGAGTTGACTTAGCTATGGAATGATTTTTGTTGTCCGGTGCTATATTTTCTCCAGAGCAGCTATGTCCTTCTGAAGACGAGGTCTCCATGCTGGGATGCAGTAATCTCAGTGGGGTCGCAGCAGAGATTTATACAGTTGAATCATTACTTTATTTTCCTTAAAGTCAAAGGTACACTTGACTGTTCCAAGGAACTGGTTAGCTTTATGACTGCTGCTCCAACCTGCTGTACAACTTTCATTGAGTCGTGCATTTTGAATCCAAGGTCTTTCTCTTCATCAATCTGCTGTAATGTAATGTTATTAATCTATTTTTTGTGGCTTGGACTGTTATGTCCAACATGCAAGGTCTCTCATATGTCGATATTAAAAACCATTTGCCAGTCATCTCACTATATGTGGTGTTCATGTAGATCTTTTTGTGAGGTTTCAACATGATTATCAATTACCACTTTACCATAAATGTTTGGGTCACCTGCCAATTTGATGATGTAGTTTGTAATATTCTCATCAATGTCATTAATGTACATGACAAAAAAGTAATGGCCTCAGACTGGACCTGTGTGGCACCGCACTTACAACATGTCCACAGTCACGTTCATTCCCATGTAGCACGAATGAACGTGTGTAATACATATGGAACTCCTTTAATAACTCTTAAATCATCAGTTTGATGACTGACTCCCTTACAGATTGGTTAAATACACCCAATCCTAATTACGAGTATTAAAATGAACAGAATAATTACGAGTATTAAAATAAACTGAATAATTACGAATATTAAAATAGAATAATTACGAATATTAAAATAAACAGAATAATTACGAGTATTAAAATAGAATAATTATGAGAAATAAAATAAACAGAATAATTACGAGTATTAAAAAAGAATAATTATGAGTAATAAAATAAACAGAATAATTACGAGTATTAAAATAAACAGAATAATTACGAGTATTAAAATAGAATAATTATGAGTATTAAAATAAACAGAATAATTACGAGTATTAAAATAAACAGAATAATTACGAGTATTAAAATAAACAGAATAATTACGAGTATTAAAATAAACAGAATAATTACGAGTATTAAAATAAACTTAATAATAACCTTTTTCCGGAATTCGATAAAACCGATTTTGGGGAGGAGAATCGAGCCCGAGGAGGAGGAGGAGGTTCTTGGCCATCATGAATAAGGAGAGAGAAGAGACGTGTTGCTTGCTAACTAACAGGCGGTAAAATTTACGTTTTGTTGCTAGTGTTTTCCAGCCACATTACTGCACGGCGTCTACTACGATACGTGTCCATCTAGTGATATAAATATTATTGTGTATAATGAGCTGATAGCATATATTAATTATCATTAAATATGCCACGAGATAACACCAAATATATGGAGAGCAACTCATGACCTCAATCTTAAATATTAAATCTAAGATTGCGTGTTATAATAATTATTGTTTAAATTTAACCAATGTTTTGGCCCAATACACAATGTTGTGTGTTGACAGGTAACTGATTTACGACGTACTGGTGTTCAAGGTGTGGTCCACCACCCGTGTCCCGTGTGGTCCACCACCCGTGTCCCGTGTGGTCCACCACCCGTGTCCCGTGTGGTCCACCACCCGTGTCCCGTGTGGTCCACCACCCGTGTCCCGTGTGGTCCACCACCCGTGTCCCGTGTGGTCCACCACCCGTGTCCCGTGTGGTCCACCACCCGTGTCCCGTGTGGTCCACCACCCGTGTCCCGTGTGGTCCACCACCCGTGTCCCGTGTGGTCCACCACCTGTGTCAACGTGTGGTCCACCACCTGTGTCACGTGTGGTCCACCATCTGTGTCAACGTGTGGTCCACCACCTGTGTCACGTGTGGTCCACCATCTGTGTCAATGTGTGGTCCACCACCCGTGTCACGTGTGGTCCACCACCTGTGTCACGTGAGGTCCACCACCCGTGTCACGTGTGGTCCACCACCTGTGTCACGTAAGGTCCACCACCCGTGTCACGTGTGGTCCACCACCCGTGTCACGTGTGGCCCACCACCTGTGTCACGTGAGGTCCACCACCCGTGTCACGTGTGGTCCACCACCTGTGTCACGTGTGGTCCACCACCTGTGTCAACGTGTGGTCCTCCATCTGTGTCAACGTGTGGTCCACCACCTGTGTCAACGTGTGGTCCACCACCTGTGTCACGTGTGGTCCACCACCCGTGTCACGTGTGGTCCACCACCTGTGTCAACGTGTGGTCCACCACCTGTGTCACGTGTGGTCCACCACCCGTGTCACGTGTGGTCCACCATCTGTGTCAACGTGTGGTCCACCATCTGTGTCAACGTGTGGTCCACCACCTGTGTCACGTGTGGTCCACCATCTGTGTCAACGTGTGGTCCACCATCTGTGTCAACGTGTGGTCCACCACCTGTGTCAACGTGAGGTCCACCACCTGTGTCACATGTGATCCACCACCCGTGTCACGTGTGGTCCACCATCTGTGTCACGTGTGGTCCACCACCTGTGTCACGTGAGGTCCACCATCTGTGTCACGTGTGGTCCACCATCCGTGTCCCGTGTGGTCCACCACCCGTGTCACGTGAGGTCCACCACCCGTGTCACGTGTGGTCCACCACCTGTGTCAACGTGTGGTCCACCACCTGTGTCACGTGTGGTCCACCACCTGTGTCAACGTGTGGTCCACCACCTGTGTCACGTGAGGTCCACCATCTGTGTCACGTGTGGTCCACCACCCGTGTCACGTGTGGTCCACCATCTGTGTCAACGTGTGGTCCACCACCTGTGTCAACGTGAGGTCAACCACCTGTGTCACGTGTGGTCCACCATCCGTGTCACGTGTGGTCCACCATCTGTGTCACGTGTGGTCCACCACCCGTGTCCCGTGTGGTCCACCATCTGTGTCACGTGTGGTCCACCACCCGTGTCACGTGTGGTCCACCATCTGTGTCAACGTGTGGTCCACCACCTGTGTCAACGTGAGGTCCACCACCTGTGTCACGTGTGATCCACCACCCGTGTCACGTGTGGTCCACCATCTGTGTCACGTGAGGTCCACCACCTGTGTCACGTGTGATCCACCACCTGTGTCACGTGTGGTCCACCACCTGTGTCACGTGAGGTCCACCACCTGTGTCACGTGTGGTCCACCATCTGTGTCACGTGTGGTCCGGCCAAAGGGTCGTGTTGCCCGGAGCCAGCTGGAGAGATTCCCCCCCCCAGCAGCACACCCAGGAGCCAGCTGGAGGGATCCCCCCCCAGCACCACACCCAGGAGCCAGCTGGAGGGATCCCCCAGCACCACACCCAGGAGCCAGCTGGAGGGATCCCCCAGCACCACACCCAGGAGCCAGCTGGAGAGATCCCCCCCAGCACCACACCCAGGAGCCAGCTGGAGGGATCCCCCCCCAGCACCACACCCAGGAGCCAGCTGGAGAGATCCCCCCCCCAACACCACACCCAGGAGCCAGCTGGAGGGATCCCCCCCAGCACCACACCCAGGAGCCAGCTGGAGGGATTCCCCCCAGCACCACACCCAGGAGCCAGCTGGAGGGATCCCCCCCCCAGCACCACACCCAGGAGCCAGCTGGAGGGATCCCCCCCCCAGCACCACACCCAGGAGCCAGCTGGAGAGATCCTCCCCCCCCAGCACCACACCCAGGAGCCAGCTGGAGGGATCCCCCCCCCAGCACCACACCCAGGAGCCAGCTGGAGGGATCCCCCCCCCAGCACCACACCCAGGAGCCAGCTGGAGGGATCCTCCCCCCCCAGCACCACACCCAGGAGCCAGCTGGAGGGATCCTCCCCCCCAGCACCACACCCAGGAGCCAGCTGGAGAGATCCCCCCCCCAACACCACACCCAGGAGCCAGCTGGAGGGATCCCCCCCCAGCACCACACCCAGGAGCCAGCTGGAGGGATCCCCCCCCAGCACCACACCCAGGAGCCAGCTGGAGGGATCCCCCCCCAGCACCACACCCAGGAGCCAGCTGGAGGGATCCCCCAGCACCACACCCAGGAGCCAGCTGGAGGGATCCCCCCTACCAGCAGCACACCCAGGAGCCAGCTGGAGGGATCCCCCAGCACCACACCCAGGAGCCAGCTGGAGGGATCCCCCAGCACCACACCCAGGAGCCAGCTGGAGGGATCCCCCAACACCACACCCAGGAGCCAGCTGGAGGGATCCCCCAGCACCACACCCAGGAGCCAGCTGGAGGGATCCCCCAGCACCACACCCAGGAGCCAGCTGGAGGGATCCCCCAGCACCACACCCAGGAGCCAGCTGGAGGGATCCCCCCCCCCCAGCACCACACCCAGGAGCCAGCTGGAGGGATCCCCCAGCACCACACCCAGGAGCCAGCTGGAGGGATCCCCCCCCCAGCACACCACACCCAGGAGCCAGCTGGAGGGATCCCCCCCCAGCACCACACCCAGGAGCCAGCTGGAGGGATCCCCCCCCAGCACCACACCCAGGAGCCAGCTGGAGGGATCCCCCCCCAGCACCACACCCAGGAGCCAGCTGGAGGGATCCCCCCCCCCAGCACCACACCCAGGAGCCAGCTGGAGGGATCCCCCAGCACCACACCCAGGAGCCAGCTGGAGGGATCCCCCCTACCAGCAGCACACCCAGGAGCCAGCTGGAGGGATCCCCCAGCACCACACCCAGGAGCCAGCTGGAGGGATCCCCCAGCACCACACCCAGGAGCCAGCTGGAGGGATCCCCAACACCACACCCAGGAGCCAGCTGGAGGGATCCCCCAGCACCACACCCAGGAGCCAGCTGGAGGGATCCCCCAGCACCACACCCAGGAGCCAGCTGGAGGGATCCCCCAGCACCACACCCAGGAGCCAGCTGGAGGGATCCCCCCCCCCCAGCACCACACCCAGGAGCCAGCTGGAGGGATCCCCCAGCACCACACCCAGGAGCCAG
>WNGS01143651.1:0-17804 GCA_020271785.1 Procambarus virginalis
TTGAGGGGAGCATTGAGATACACCAGAATGCACGAGGATAATTGTACGAACTTATAATGAAGCATCAGACACTGAGCAAAAGATGGATGGCTAAGTCCCAAGAATTTTAAAAGTTTTTAATGTTGATTATAATGGAAATGAATGTTCAGGTTGGAGTCCGGAGTCCGGACTGTGAGAGCTGAAATAAAGGGAGGGGGGAAGGGTAGAGAGAGTTGGAGTGGTGGACATGTGTGTGGCATTTTAAAAGTCAATTACTTGTGAAAGTACTCATTTCCATAATAAAATGGCATATATTTTTTTCAAAGCCATAACACTCAGTGTTTCTGGTATAATGGGGGCCGACACTGTCGTCCACAGTTGATAATGGGGGCCGACACTGTCGTCACAGTTGATAATGGGGCCTACACTGTCGTCCACAGTTGATAATGGGGCCGACACTGTCGTCCAGTTGATAATGGGCTCGACACAGTTGTCCACAGTTGATAATGGGCGCCGACACCGCCCACAGTTGATAATTGGCAGACACTGTCAACAAGTGATAATGGGACAGACACTGTCCACAGGTGATAATGGGACCGGCACTGTCCACAGTTGATAATGGGGCTGACACTGTCCACAGTTGATAATGGGTCCGACACTGTCCACAGTTGATAATGGGACAGACACTGTCCACAGGTGATAATGGGACCGGCACTGTCCACAGTTGATAATGGGGCTGGCACTGTCCACAGTTGATAATGGGGCTGACACTGTCCACAGTTGATAATGGGGCCGACACTGTCCACATGTGATAATGGGGATGATACTGTCCACAGGTGATAATGGGGCTGATACTGTCCACGGGTGATAATGGGGCTGGCACTGTCCATAGGTGATAATGGGGCCGGCACTGTCCACAGGTGATAATGGGGCCAGCACTGTCCACAGGTGATAATGGGGCCGGCACTGTCCACAGGTGATAATGGGGCTGGCACGGTCCACAGGTGATAATGGAGCTGGCACTGTCCACAGGTGATAATGGGGCTGGCACTGTCCACAGGTGATAATGGGGCCGGCACTCTCTACAGGTGATAATGGGGCTGACACTGTCCACAGGTGATAATGGGGCCGGCACTGTCCACAGGTGATAATGGGGCCGACACTGTCCACAGGTGATAATGGGGCCGACACTGTCCACAGGTGATAATGGGGCCAGCACTGTCCACAGGTGATAATGGGGCTGGCACTGTCCACAGGTGATAATGGGGCCGGCACTGTCCACAGGTGATAATGGGGCCGGCACTGTCCACAGGTGATAAAGGAGCTGACACTGTCCACAGGTGATAATGGGGCACACACTGTCCACAGGTGATAATGGGGCAGACACTGTCCACAGGTGATAAAGGAGCTGACACTGTCCACAGGTGATAATGGGGCTGACACTGTCCACAGGTGATAATGGGGCAGACACTGTCCACAGGTGATAATGGGGCAGACACTGTCCACAGATGATAATGGGGCAGACACTGTCCACAGGTGATAATGGGGCAGACACTGTCCACAGGTGATAAAGGAGCTGACACTGTCCACAGGTGATAATGGGGCCGACACTATACACAGGTGATAATGGGGCCGACACTGTCCACAGGTGATAATGGGGCCGACACTGTCCACAGGTGATAATGGGGCCGGCACTGTCCACAGGTGATAATGGAGCTGACACTGTCCACAGGTGATAATGGGGCAGACACTGTCCACAGGTGATAATGGGGCCGGCACTGTCCACAGGTGATAATGGGGCTGGCACTGTCCACAGGTGATAATGGGGCTGGCACTGTCCACAGGTGATAATGGGGCCGACACTGTCCACAGGTGATAATGGGGCCGGCACTGTCCACAGGTGATAATGGAGCTGACACTGTCCACAGGTAATAATGGGGCCGGCACTGTCCACAGGTGATAATGGGGCTGGCACTGTCCACAGGTGATAATGGGGCTGACACTGTCCACAGGTGATAATGGAGCTGACACTGTCCACAGGTAATAATGGAGCTGACACTGTCCACAGGTAATAATGGGGCTGGCACTGTCCACAGGTGATAATGGGGCTGGCACTGTCCACAGGTGATAATGGGGCTGACACTGTCTACAGGTGATAATGGGGCTGGCACTGTCCACAGGTAATAATGGGGCCGGCACTGTCCACAGGTGATAATGGGGCCGGCACTGTCCACAGGTGATAATGGGGCCGACACTGTCCACAGGTGGTAATGGGGCCGGCACTGTCCACAGGTGATAATGGGGCCAACACTGTCCACAGGTGATAATGGGGCTGGCACTGTCCACAGGTAATACTGGGGCCGGCACTGTCCACAGGTGATAATGGGGCCGGCACTGTCCACAGGTGATAATGGGGCCGACACTGTCCACAGGTGATAATGGAGCTGACACTGTCCACAGGTGATAATGGGGCCGACACTCTCCACAGGTGATAATGGAGCTGACACTGTCCACAGGTGATAATGGGGCAGACACTGTCAACAGGTGATAATGGGGCCGACACTGTCCACAGTTGATAATGGGGCTGACACTGTCCACAGGTGATAATGGGGCCGGCACTGTCCACAGTTGATAATATGGCTGACACTGTCCACAGGTGATAGTCTCATACTGACCACAGGTTGAGGATCTTCGCCATACAGTAAACCTGTCAAGAGGCTGGTGGAGGCTGGCCGGGTGATGGCTGTCAAGCAAGACCAATATGGCTGTTGGAAATTTCCAACACTTAATTACTAACACCTAGTACTTTAAGAAGCAATTCTTGTACTAGGCATTATAATTTACTCACACTATTAACCAATAGTTTAGTAATATCGAGTTCATTTAATTAAGGCGTAGAAACGTCTCATTTTCTCTATAAATTATGACCGTGGTGTTGCGTCAGCCATACGGCTAGAGGGATAATATCTACATACCTGAATCGAATTAAATTCACTTTATTTCAACATTTTTAATTAATAATTATTTGGCTGACAATAGATTTATTGTTGATTAACAAATATATCCTTGTTTACTGGAAATATTTTATACAGTTATGAACAGCTGTTCCAGTGAATACATGAAGAACTGATTTTCACTCATAACATTCTCGCTCATTTAAACCCAGTTTCATTTAAATGATTTGCGTAGCGAGAACCTATTTGATGTCATGTAAGACAAATTATTATCGCATAATTTAAGATCAAACTTGTCTCCATCATCTCGGAAAGTTGGATAAAATATAGCGATTATATACTCAGTTCCAACATTACGATGTATTGCGCATGCGTGAGCCAGCCGAGAGAGACTTGGCAAAGAGAGATGCCAAATTAGGAGTAGTGTCCTGGAGCCTGTCTGCTTATTGTCTCGTATTAAGATCATCCGTGCTCTGACGGACCTAAGTAGACGTGACAGCATCTTATTCCAGACACTACGTCCGGCAAGGCTAAGTTACCCCCCCCCCTTTATATAATTGTGGCCTCGATTTATATATTATATAAGGGTGTCTTGTCGTTAGGACGTACGATCATCAAAACAACCTCCAGAGTTTCGTAATTTATTCCGTCCGCACGAAATTTATGAATGTGTGTGGGAATATACGCTCGAAGATAGTAATTACATGTTGGTCGCCTTTCAGCTTTGATATACGGGGCAAGAGAGGCGATATTCCGCCAACACGATCACGTTGCTCATATATATCATATATTTATCATATATCATATATCTTTAGTCAGCCAGGCTAGGTGTCAGCCAGGCTAGGGCCAGCCAGGCTAGGTGCCAGCCAGGCTAGGTGCCAGCCAGGCTAGGGGCCAGCCAGGCTAGGTGTCAGCCAGGCTAGGTGCCAGCCAGGCTAGGTGTAAGCCAGGCTAGGGGCCAGCCAGGCTAGGGGCCAGCCAGGCTAGGTGTCAGCCAGGCTAGGTGTCAGCCAGGCTAGGTGCCAGCCAGGCTAGGTGTCAGCCAGGATAGGTGTCAGCCAGACTAGGTGTCAGCCAGGCTAGGTGCCAGCCAGGCTAGGTGCCAACCAGGCTAGGTGTCAGCTAGGCTAGGTGCCAGCCAGGATAGGTGCCAGCCAGGCTAGGTGTCAGCCAGGCTAGGTGCCAGCCAGACTAGGTGCCAGCCAGGCTAGGTGTCAGCCAGGCTAGGTGCCAGCCAGGCTAGGTGTCAGCCACACAAGGTGTCAGCCAGGCTAAGTGCAAGCCAGGTTAGGTGTCAGCCAGGCTAGGTGTCAGCCAGGCTAGGTGCCAGCCAGGCTAGGTGCCAGCCAGGCTAGGTGTCAGCCAGACTAGGTGTCAGCCAGGCTAGGTGCCAGCCAGGATAGGTGCCAGCCAGCTAGGTGCCAGCCAGGCTAGGTGTCAGCCAGACTAGGTGTCAGCCAGGCTAGGTGTCAGCCAGGCTAGGTGCCAGCCAGGCTAGGTGCCAGCCAGGCTAGGTGTCAGCCAGGCTAGGTGTCAGCCAGGCTAGGTGCCAGCCAGGCTAGGTGTCAGCCAGGCTAGGTGTCAGCCCACTAGGTGTCAGCCAGGCTAGTGCAGCCAGGCTAGGTGTCAGCCAGGCTAGGTGTCAGCCAGGCTAGGTGCCAGCCAGGCTAGGTGCCAGCCAGGCTAGGTGTCAGCCACTAGGTGTCAGCCAGGCTAGGTGTCAGCCAGGCTAGGTGCCAGCCAGGCTAGGTGCCAGCCAGGCTAGGTGTCAGCCAGACTAGGTGTCAGCCAGGCTAGGTGTCAGCCAGGCTAGGTGCCAGCCAGGCTAGGTGCCAGCCAGGCTAGGTGTCAGCCAGGCTAGGTGTCAGCCAGACTAGGTGTCAGCCAGGCTAGGTGCCAGCCAGGCTAGGTGTCAGCCAGGCTAGGTGTCAGCCAGGCTAGGTGCCAGCCAGGCTAGGGGCCAACGAGTGCCTCTTCAACAAGTAAGCTCAGAACTTGCGCCCAAAATGAGGATAATCCCCTTATTGTAGCGATTACGTGTGGTAGTTTTAAATAGTCCATTCCAAAGTTCATATAGGTGTGTTGCGATATCGCAGATGCACGCACGCAATCAGGCACACGCACACGCACAACACACCACCACTCACACACAACTAATTTACGTGCGTGTCTATATATACACAATAATCTAAGAATACACAGAAGTATAGCATTGTCCTGGCGAATGAAAAATGTGTGAAAACTATTTTATTTTCATAACGGGAGGTTGCCTTAGATTGCCCGAGTTGCCAGGACGTAAATATTGGCCATTGAGAGGAGTTGGACTGCTCTCCAATCCAATCTGACCAACACCGGATAATTTATGGTGTATTAAATACATATTACAGAGCTGAGGGTGAAATACTGCTTGAGTGTGTCGATATATGAGAGAGAGAGAAAGAGCTTGGGCCTACAGAGGTGGGGTCCAGAGTTAGAGCCTCAACACCATCATCATCACTACCACACACTCACCACCACCATCACTACCACACTACTCACCAACACCATCACTACCATACTTCTCACCATCATCATCACTACCATACTACTCACCAACACCATCACTACCACACTACTCACCATCATCATCACTACCACACTACTCACCATCATCATCACTACCACACTACTCACCAACATCATCACTACCACATACTCACCAACACCATCACTACCACACTACTCACCAACACCATCACTACCACACTACTCACCATCATCATCACTACCACACTACTCACCATCATCACTACCACTCTACTCACCATCATCACTACCACACTTCTCACCAACACCCATCACGACCACACTACTCACCAAACCATCACTACCACACTACTCACCATCATCACTACCACACTACTCACCATCATCACTACCACACTACTCCCATCATCACTACCACACTACTCACCATCATCAACACTACCACACTACTCACCAACACCATCACTACCACACTATTCACCACCATCATCACTACCACACTACTCACCATCATCACTACCACACTACTCACCAACACCATCACTACCACACTACTCACCAACACCATCACTACCACACTACGTGGTAGTGATGTAGTCTCACGAAGTCTCACGAAGGTGAGAATGGTACATTGGAAGGAAATGTACCTGACACATTTGCGGACATTTGAAAAAGCTCAGAAGCAATGGCCACAGTGAGGGAGGTAGCCATGCAAGCTGCTACCTCACAGGAGCAGCAAGGTGCACCACTCACTGCTGGAGAGAAAGAGATCAGTGGTAGTTGTAGGCATCAAAGAACAGGAAGGATCCAACAGGCAAGAATGGAATGGCAAGGATAGAGAGGCAGTACATGGGCTACTGAAGGGTTACAGATGGAAGAGGCTGCACACAACATTGAGAAGGTTTTCAGGTTGGGCTGGCACAACAGGGACAGAACCGACTTGTAAAGGTGGTGTTTGCAAACGAAACCACGAAGGAGGATATTCNTTGGGAGTTAGTGATATTTGAGACTGATTTTGACAGGTCATGGCACATGCTGGGTACATTACCGTGTCCTCAGAGTCTGTCCGTGTACTAATCACCTCTGGCATAGTTAGCATTATTGGGTGGTCATCTCTTTTAACTCTATTACCAGCAAGATCATTCCCCACATTTAGATCAATGCCAGCAACTGGTAATTTAGGACTAACACCTACTAACTTCTGCTTTTAATAAAATCACAATCAAGGTTTACGTCCCTCAAGGGTACAGTCTGGAAATCTTCAGTGATTCCCTGTATAATCATTACCTCCCCAGTCTCTGTAGACTGTATATATTGTAACACACACAGTAAACAAATAGTAAAGATTGGGATGCCCCTGTATCCCTCAAAATTTTAACATCATGCCACAAACCATTTACACAATGTAATTTTCCATTTGATATAAACTCTCCAAAATGATTATAGCAAATGCTTTTTTCCCCATTATTTTGCCACACATTTGGTTTTCCTCACTCACACACTGAGTGCCATAAGCCTCTTTCTGGGTGGCGAAAGCAACAACTCTTAACAGCTTGCTCTTCCTATGACAGTAGGAACACTGTTTCAACTCTGGTGAGGCTTATTACTGATGTGATCCTCTTTGGGTTTCACATTACTCCCCTCTATGAATGTAAAGGTCCTGGACACAGCAATCTCTTCGATAAATCCAGGTGCACCACACACCCAGATATATTTTTGAGAGCTCTCTACAGCATCTCTCTTCACAACTGTGCCTTACTATGACATAGACATTGGTGAGCCCTGCTCAAGACATAGAAGTTACTCTGGCTAAATAGCTGACTAAAGGGGAATGGGGAGGGAAAAACTGAATTACCTACTTCCACCATCAAAGATGTGACTCGTCCTCTGTTGAGAGTTGAATTGAAGCTCTGGTCCCGGCTCTCGACTCGTTGTAGGGAACGCCCCCACACACACACTGATGCTCTCTCCAGGAACCCAATCAACGCCAAAAAATGCGTCTTCTACGTGCTGCTCCTCACTGCAGGCCCGTGCTCCTCCACAATGTCTTGAAGGGTTGGAGTCAGTCTCCTGGCCGTTGACTTCTCCTCACAACTACGTCTGCAGTCCTTTCTCTCGGCTGCAGTCGTTTCTGATTCCCAGCTAGTTTTCATTCTTCTCCTTCCTCTCGGTGGATTGGCCCAGCGCTACGTCGTCACCTAACTGGTGAGACTGCACAGTCGTCCCGGACGTCACTGCACAGACTTCACTTCTTGCAAAGACCTGTCACTGGAGCACTTGTTGCTCGATTCTCGTCAATTCCTTCTTCTGTCCAACACATGGAATATAGGAAGACCTCACAGGGTGCTTGCAGACTACAGGCGACGCGTAAATCCTCCGGACTGGGGTGAAAACTGTCAGACTGACAGACCCCCGATCACACGTCCGACCTCCTCGACGTGTCGTGTCAAACTCCTTGGCGCCACTGGGCGCACCGTCCGGACCCCCTTGCCTACGTGACATCATACTTGCCAGGGGCGTTTCTCATTGGCTCCCTGTACTACGTCATCGTTCCTGACCAATCTGGTGCCACTGATGTCATAACGTTTTGGTGGCAAAACATAGGGGCCGGCGCCATCTTGGTGTCCTAAAGGGCCTAAACCATTGGCCAAAACACTCTTCTTTTGCGAATTCTCGCCAACGCGAGAACACTTCATACTCCCACATGTGTCAAATTGTTCCCGGAACGTAGAGAACGTTCGGGTAAAGTGGATATTACTCTTACAGCTGGCGTGGTAGAAATATAAGGAGGGGAACACCGTCACACATAGGCTAAAGTTGAACGTTTTCTATGGCTAATCAACACTGGTACTTGTTTGCCTTAAGATCCAAATGTTAGTCATGATGTGTTGCTTAACAACACACAAGATTGTTAAAAAGAGTGAATCAACATATCATATTTACTATATATCATTATTATATAATAATTATACCTTTGAATGGTGAAAGCTGTTACTGTACCATCCAACGGTTAGCTCATAATGATGAGTTAACTTGAGTTATTTCATTAGTGACACTAATTATCACTCAAGTAAACCTGTGTATAGTTATGTAAAAATTACCAATTTAGTTGTCAACCTCCACAAGAGTAAGATTAGGCTAATGACAAATTTAACCACTTGGCTACTCTTATTACCTGCTCAGTATTTATGAGCAAATACCCCAGTTATTTCCATATCGAAATTATGGGAGCAACAAACCAAATCCAGTAGCCATTACAACAGACAGAATGTTTACCACCAATATGTTAACAACAGATCTATGTGAGCTACAAAGGACATGTGACTAAGGGGGCACGAGCTTGGATTATTAAAAGTTGTTCTAGTGCAATCAAAATTTATTGGTGTTTTACATGTAAAACGGGCTGCAACTGGTCCACGTTTCAGCATCGCAGCCTAAATAGAGAGGGAGAAAAAAATAAAAATCATATTTTACAAAATTTTTCAACATTTTCAACGTTGAATATCAAACACAAGTGTAAACTGTGACGATAATCTCTTATCAGAGATTTAGCCTGCTATTTTCGTATTTCATCACGTCCTCAACAATATGCAAGATACGTTTTGTAGTGGCTTAACATATATATCAAGACAGCCACACGCACCTCAACTCCCTCCTTCCCCCCACTCCAGCACCTGCTGCACACCTGGTCGACGCGCCGAACCCTTCAACTGCCTAACTAGCGACTTGCGGCCGTCCAGCGTTCTCATTGGCCGCCAACCAACACACCACTCCCGTTCCTCACCAATCACAATCGTCGCCAGTTATTGTTGGAGTCCCTTGCATTTCTGCCAGCCAGAATATATCTCGTGCTCCTGCTATGAACACCTGAATTTGACCCACCTCGTGTGATCAAATAAGAGGTTCTTAGCTAGCGCATATATTCCCAGCACCATTTTATTTTGTTAACGTAACCAGTTCCCCCCTTTTCACTTTGTTATAATTTTATATATTTTTCTTTTACATTATATTATATATATGCCAAGGTATCGTCTTTATTTTATTTTTGTTTTCTATATTAAAGTAAAGTATTTTGTTATATTTTGTGTTTTCGTGTTTCTTGCCTTACCACAGATTATCAGACAAGCAGTCACTCTTTTTTTTCCTTTTTATTTTAATTTAAGTGTATGTGGCCAGCACTGACACCTGCTAGTTGGTAGACTGCCGACCACCATTTCCAACACGTTACCGTCACACAACCGAAATCCTTTCTATGATACTCAGCTATCACATTCCTATATAATAAAGGTTTGGGAGTTATATTTTTATCCCAAATGTATTTAGTGCAATAATACAAATTTTCAAAGTTCACCCAAAAATTATGCAACAAAACGTTTATAAATATTTATAAATTCAATAAATGAACTTATGAGAAAAAAATAACTAGGTTTTTAGAGGCATAAACTCTACATATAATGTTCAAGTTTCATGTAAATTGAATAATAAATGAAGAAGTTATTCAACCAAGTAGTTGCTAATTACTTACCTGTAGAAATAAATGTCCAAGTTCAGCCACCTGTGGTTGAGGTGATGTCGACCAATTTCATTCAAAATTAGCACTCTTGTAGATAGGCATGCCTTCAGTAAGGTGTGCAAGTTCCATGAAGATTGCCTGATAACAAAAGGAAAAAAAATATTAAAAAACAAAAAAAAAGTGTCCATCAGTTTATATTTACAATTATTTATGATGTAATATCAAAATATAACACTAAAATATACTAACCTAATATAATTAGTCTGAAATATGGGTCCTCAAGGTGGCACTGCTTTGGCACTAGTAGGCACCTGCCACATAGCCAGGGTCAGCTTCCTCAGGGGCCTTTCTTGGCTTGGTGGTGCGTGTCGTTGGTTTCTGCATCATCTTGTCCTTCATGTTGAAGTACCAGTACCATCAAGAGCGAGAACGTCTGGAGGAACGTCTGTGGCTGGGTGGCAGTATGAGGTGGTGAGGTGGGCAGTGACGCCACCTCTATTTTCACTCAACAGAATGCGGTTTTGTGTCAATCTGGCTCTCTGCTCCTTCTTTACTTGGCTAGCGTATATACCTTTTGCTTTTCGAGCTTTCGTCTTCTTCTACAACAAACCCATTGTGCAGTAGATACTACAAAAAAGCGATTCACAGGAAGATTTGTGTGAGCGCGTCAATGATAAAACCACCCGCAGAGGGACAGTGTGTGAGTTAGCTAGTCACCTCAACCTCCCTACTCCCACACGAGACTGTTGCCAATGAGTGAGTTTATAATCTGTATAAATAACAAGTTATTTTCCACTATTACGAAATATTAGCCGTTTACAACGTATAACGCATCACCCTACGACGCACCCGAGCCGCGAGGACCGGATTTGGGACAATTACGGCTGGAAAATTTACTCTAATTACGTTATTTTTCATCATAACATAAAACGGTTTGCACCACGGTGTTGCCACAACGTTGTAGTATTTAGAATTTTTTCAGAAATATTCGATTTTGGTCGAATTTTTCAAGCTCCTACCCCCTAAGCACCTGAATAAATGTGATCTGGTATCACAGTCTTCAAATGTGACTTGAATTAATAGAAAGCAACATAAAGGTGGCCAAACAAGAACTACAAAAGGGCTGCAAAGGCAGTGAATAATCATATTCAAAGCCTCGTCAAACAAAAAGTTCATCCAGACATACTAGACACCTTCCTCGCCAAAACGGTATAATAGGAGGAGGCAGTCCAAGATCGTCTTGATAAATTTACACCGCTCTTAGAGCAATTAAATATAAAATGTCTCAAAATGGTCTAACAGCAATGGAACCAATACTTTTGATCCCATCCCTGAAGTTCGTTAACCTGCCATTGATTTGCTAGAATTTTATGGCAGTGACGAGGAAAACTTTGAATAATACTGGAACACGTTCCATTCATTAGCGAACTCTAAAGGTTCCATTAATAAAACCAAGAAAATCCTCTATATGCAAAGTACCCTAAAGGGAGTAGTGAAGGTAGTTATTGACCTTCTGGTTCCTAGTGATGACTACGATACTGACACACAGTTGTAACAAGTCAACCATTGTAACAAGGACATTGGTATAGCTAATCTCTACTATAAACAGAGCTATGCCTACCCCAGATAAAACACCTGAAACTATACTTTAGAATCCAAGTGGAGCTTCTATTTAAAGCTCTTGCTGCCAAGGCTAATGTGCCTCGAGCAAAATTGGTGTTGAAATTAGGGAATTCGGAGCAAATTCCCCAAAGAGGTCCTAAAATCTCTCTGCTCTCACTATCAAACAGAAATCCTCATCCTGGATGAAATCTTTGAAGGGTTGAGGATGATTTGTGAAGTGAATGTGAGCATATAAGAAAATAGTATTTTCACAGTTCTTCAACTGACAAGTCTAAAATAACGAAGTCAGTGGTGACCACAGGTACTAACAATAAATCTAACCAACTACTTCCACACCAAGGTGGAAATCTGGCAGATGCAGTGGGTCCCTCAAAGTCTATAATTGCTGTGTCACCCAAGGCAGTGACTCCACAAGGTGCTGTAGGCTGGAGGATGTTTGTTCTGCCAAAAAGACCATTCTGTGTACCACTGCACCAATTATCCCGATTGTGTCACCCGTGCTAAGCGACTAAATGAGTTGCAAAAAAAAAAATGCACGAGGTGTCTCAGGTTACATGACACCAGCACATGTGAGACCCAACTACTCGCCTGCAACAGGTGTAACAAGGGTCAACACTATGCAGCACTGTGCAGGGATATAAAATGTCTCTACAAAATCCAAGGTGGAAAAAGATGACACTCCCGTCACCATACAGTACTGCAAAGTGTGACAGAAAATCAGTGTCCAATTGACAAAGTTCAACAATGATGCGACTTTGTTTTGGAAAGTTGGGTGGTAGGCAAACAAAGGGGCCGAGGTGTATACCTGCAATCGTAGATTCAGAAGCACAAATACTGTAGGCGAGATATTTAGAGAGGAGCGAATAATAGTGTAACCACGACAGGGCGAGGTAATAAGCATTGTTTTGGGTAAGAGGCGAGAGAATTGCTATTATTTTAGAGATTTTATACTTTGTTTAATGGCAACGTAAGTTCATCTTGTTGTCAATGTGAACTCAAAGGAATTATCCTTCTAATTTGTACATTTGAAATTGTTAATTATTAGGTTGTTAATTTGATTTGAGGGCTTGTTATCAAACATCATGTAAAATGTTTTGTAAATTCAATGCATAGATTTGATGGCAAACATTAAGAACTTATTTTTAGTATTCAGTGTCATTTAGAATAGATGATTTAGAATATTGTCATTTACATTAGTATTAAACAAATTAAAAATTGCATCTAACCTAAGCAATTTTTTTTTACCACAGGATAACAAGTGTCACGCGCCGCTCACCTTGGCCTTGTGTTACATGAAGTTACAGTTAAACAGCGGGGGATCGTGCTACTGATCCTATAATCTCACGCCGTGGGTCTCCGCCTCCTCCACTAGGATATCACATTAACCCCAGGGAGCTCTCCTAGTCATGCCTCAAGACCGGCCACCATTTGACCTTGGACCCAAGGGGGAGAGGAGAAGGCCCAGCCCACAATGCTAACCTCAATCCTGCAGTATGTGACTCCCCCACCGAGCCTGCCCACCTATGCGTGCAGAGAATTTGCCGGACTTCCAGCCGTATCCTCACTTCCACCTCTTACCTTCTGGTCGCCAGTTGGGTAATTCTCTCTGCGTCCCAGCAATGCCGTTAGTTCAAATATAATATATTTACAGCAGCCTAAGACCGTACTATGTGCTGCCAGTACTAGAATTCAAATGTACAGTCGTGTTGCCAACTCAGGGTCACTCTATAGGGAATGCCAGTACCAGTGTTCAAATTTAATGTCGTGTTGCCAACACAAGGTCTCTCCCTATGTCATGTCGGTAACAGTACAGTATAATCATATGTCATTTATCCACAGAGCTCAGAGAGAAAGAGGTTACACGAAAAGCAGTGATACAATAATAAAAAGTTTACTTAAAGTAAACTACAACACACGAGATACATGTATGAACTTTATGGAAATAATAATGGTGACAGCAGCGCTCCTCTGGTGGCCGCCGGCAGCTCGCCTCAGCTGATGAATTAAAGGGATCACTGACCCACCCTCACTGGGGCGGCTCCATCAGCGTCGCTCTTCAGTCCTTCACAGGCTGGCCACTCGCTGTCTTCACCAATCAGTAGAATGATATATACGTGCTGTCCCACAGCCTAATCTACTCCTGTGACTTATATGCACTCTAATAAATGCCTAAGCATAACAATAGGCCTATCTTGCCTAACAATCAAGGGAAATATGGGAAGGAAAAATGATGTACCTTAACATATCCTGTCATCAGACGCCTAGGCTTCAGTCGCCGTTCGTTGGGTACTACGTTCCTCACGTCGTTCCTCAGAGTTCCAGAAGCATCACCAGTCCATAGGCGTCGTGAAGATCCTTGTCATCTCCGTGCTCCTTCCCTGAGTGAAGTTCCAGGGCGTTGACTCGTCATTGCACACATCGTCCCCTCGAGCATTCCTTCACCGAGACCACACTCAAGGATCACAACACAACAGCTCTGAATGCTTTGGAGTTCCACTGACGGCGAGTCACTCACTCCTCCAGCTGTAGTAACTCGCTCTCAACTTCTCCAAGACTAATCAGCTCACGGTCCACGGCGCCCTTACACCGCTGGAATAGGCTTCGCACTTCCCTGAAGTACTGCAGTCCTTGGTAGTCACTATATACTTGTCAGGCTGTGTATATCTACTTAAGGAGGCTCCTAAACCTCGGAACTCGAGAGCTCAATCGGCGCACGTCCGCACACAATGAAGTGCCAACTATCAATGAAGTCATGTGACCTCAGCCAGCCAATCACTAACCGGCGGGAACCATACACAAAATGGTGGATTTTCAGGCCAGGGGACGCCATTTTGTTGTACCAAGGGCGCGACTTTTCCACTTTCCTGCAAATTTACAAATGCAAATTTCTCCCCAAATAAGCAACCATTTTGGAAGCCTCATTCCTCAAAAGATTCCCTGCATCTCAGAGAACCTGCAGGTAAGCTGATATGACTCTTACAGCTGGCATATGGGAGAAACTGGAGAGGGCACCGTCACACAAGCCAGAACAATGTTAAATCTGTTTTAATAATTACGATAATATGTTACGGCCTCGCTCACTGCCGTGTGGTTATACATTCTGCGCCGCATTAAAAAAGCTGTCAAGAATGGTGAACTGATGTGTCCAAGGTGCGGCAACTGGCACGGTGCCACGGCTCAGTGCCCGATTAATTGTGGTTTGGTGGCCCTTATCAGGAAAAGTACCCAGGTATCAGCAGTGGGAACAGTTGTAACAATAGCATACAAAACTCATCCAAGAAGCATGAGCAGAAAGTTACGGTCTCTGATGGACGTAAAGAAGAGCAGCATCATCATCCTCGTTACTAGCTGTTTAGAGGAACTATTCCAACTGGGAAAGTACTGGGACCAACTGGAAGACTTGACTCACAACATACAATTCCAGGACCAACTCTATGGTCTGGTCCTGCAGAACCAGGCAGCATTGAAGCTGTTGGAACAGGAGGATACCTGCTGAATCACAATCACAATGGCATAATATATTTTGGAAAATCACTTGAGCAATCCAGGTATTCGAACTTTAGTTCTGGGTCACCCCAAACACATGCTTTTAACCCACTGGACCACGAAGTAATTTAGCCTCTGATACTACAGGATTTACTGGGTGTCTTCAAGACCCCTAGTGAAGGCACCGAGATGATGTCTCCATCATCGGTATTACTTGTGCTCTACCTGTAGGTAATTGAGTTGAAGTGCACAGCTGGGTGATGGTTATAATGCAGGTTGGAATCTCCGGATTGCTCTCAACATTCCTGCTAAGATATACAGCAGCATTGTGATTTTGTATTTTAGTGTATTTGAGGGGAGCGTTGAGATACACCAGAATGCACGAGGAACATTTGTACGAACTTATAATGAAGCATCAGACACCGAGCAAAAGATGGATGGCCAAGTCCCAAGAATTTTAAAAGTTTTCAATGTTGATTATAATAGAAATGAATGTTCAAGGTTGGAGTCCGGAGTCCGGACTGTGAAGAGCTGAAATAAAGGGAGGGGGGAAGGGTAGAGAGAGTTGGAGTGGTGGATATGTGTGTGGCATTATGTAAAAGTACAATTAGTTGTGAAAGTACTCATTTCCATAATAAAATGGCATATTTTTTTTCAAAGCCATAAACACTCAGTGTTTCTGGTAATAATGGGGGCCGACACTGTCGTCCACAGTTGATAATGGGGGCCGACACTGTCGCCCACAGTTGATAATGGGGGCCGACATTGTCGGCCACAGTTGATAATGGGGGCCGACTTTGTCGGCCACAGTTGATAATGGGGGCCGACATTGTCGGCCACAGTTGATAATGGGGGCGACATTGTCGGCCACAGTTGATAATGTTGGCCGACATTGTCGTCCACAGTTGATAATGTTGGCCGACATTGTCGTCCACAGTTGATAATGGGTGCCGACACCGCCCTCAGTTGATAATGTGTCCGACACTGTCGCCCACAGTTGACAATGTGTCCGACACTGTCGCCCACAGTTGACAATGTGTCCGACACTGTCGCCCACAGTTGACAATGGGCCGACACAGCCCACAGTTGACAATGGGCCGACACAGCCCACAGTTGATAATGGGCCGACACAGCCCACAGTTGATAATGGGCCGACACAGCCCACAGTTGATAATGGGCCGACACAGCCCACAGTTGATAATGGGCCGACACAGCCCACAGTTGATAATGGGCCGACACAGCCCACAGTTGATAATGGGCCGACACAGCCCACAGTTGATAATGGGCCGACACAGCCCACAGTTGATAATGGGCCGACACAGCCCACAGTTGATAATGGGCCGACACAGCCCACAGTTGATAAGGGCCGACACAGCCCACAGTTGATAATGGGCCGACACAGCCCACAGTTGATAATGGGCCGACACAGCCCACAGTTGATAATGGGCCGACACAGCCCACAGTTGATAATGGGCCGACACAGCCCACAGTTGATAATGGGCCGACACAGCCCACAGTTGATAATGGGCCGACACAGCCCACAGTTGATAATGGGCCGACACAGCCCACAGTTGATAATGGAACCGACACCTGTTACGGCCCTACTGGGACGCAACCGGGTTCTTTCTCCGATGGTAGTAGAGTTTTGGGAATCCGGCCCAAGTTAGTAGAGGCTTTCAAGGGTGTGTTCCGTAATGCAATTTAAAGCACGGAGAGGGTACACAAATACACTTGTAAACTTAAATAAATATATATTCCCACCACCACACGTATAAAGACACACACGGGAAGTATTACTACACAAGTCTATGTACAACGTTGTCCGAAGACACTGGGCACTCGGCGGTGCTCACTCTAAGTAGCTCTGGTTCCTTCATCCGTGGCCCACAATGGATCCCACGATGATCGCGACGAATCTACCCTGGACACAGGCCAGCCAAATCACCGTCCCACTGGGTGCTTCGTCGTGATGGCCTTCAACCACAATCCAGCCCGTAGCTGGCAGGTACCGATCAGCCTCGCTGTTAAGGCCACTTCACGACCAATACTAGGGGCCTAGCCCTAGGCAGGAGCCTCGTGTGACACGCTGGTCACTCTCCTCAATAAGCACCACAGTGGGTAGTCTCTTCCACCAGCCAGCCCCGGATAAGGCGATTCCCGACACTGCCACTCCTCAGGCAGGCTATAACTCTCTCAATAGAGTTCGTTCGGGGGTGGCTCACAGCTTCTTCAAAGCGGACTGGTGAAGAGACCTTGGCTGCCTTGGGTAGACTGACTCCATGCGCTTCACCACTGTCCTAAGTCGCCTCTGCAAATAGACACGTCATCAGTACTGGAGACACTATCTGGGACCACTAGGAACGTCACTTACGAGCTTAGACACGAACGTCCACCTCTTTACTCCCTAGATGGCGTTCACTGTCTAAGCGTCACCTCACCAGAGGTCAGCAGCGGCTACGTCACGAGCCGAGTAGGACAGGCATTCAGCACTAATTGCTGGTATTTCCCGTCCTCACTAGATGGTGTTGTCCAGGGTACGGGGTTTTCGGGAGCATACTCACAGATGGCGTTGGCGTCACTGCTCCTTGCTCGGGCGAGGGATTTGGGTCCGTAACAACACCGCCCACAGACTATAATGGGGCGACACTGCCCCACAGTTGATAATGGGGCCGACACGCCCACAGTTGATAATGGGGCCGACACTGTCCACAGTTGATAATGGG
>WNGS01143656.1:0-12359 GCA_020271785.1 Procambarus virginalis
CAGGAAAGACAACAGAGTAGCCCACACCATCAGCAGACTTTGACCCTCGGTGAAGATGGGAACGGAGTGGGAGTGAGAAGAAAAGTGCTCAAGGAAGAGGCGTTTCAGAACTGTAGGAGGGGTTAAAGCTTTAGTGATGCGGGTCAGAGAAGTACAAAATTTGGGAAGGGGGACCCTCCACGGGGGTAAGGAGGGAACAATACGAGGAGAAACATTAGTAAGATGAACCGAAAGAGAATTGTAAGCGAGACAAACGGACAGAAAGAGGAAGGAGGTGAAGAGGAACAGGAACTACAGGAGGGGTAAAAGTCAAAGCACGATAGAGGCGAGAGTGAGGATGCTGTAAGGATCGCGCTAGATAGCGAAGACTGTAACGATCACGGCGATCCTGGAGAGACAGAAAGCCAGTGTCAGCGTACAAACTGAGGGTAGGAGTGGAACGAAAAGCACCAGAGCTGAGGCGCAACCCAGTATGGTGCAAAGGATCAAGACGGCGAAGAGTAGAAGGAGAAGCAGAAGAGTATGCAGGACAACCATAATCAAGCTTAGACAGCACGAGAGAGGAATGCAAATAGAGGAGCGTGCGCCTATCCGCTCCCAAGAAGTATGGGACAAACCTTAAGGAGGGTAAGAGCCTTAGAGCATTCCACACGGAGGTAAGAGACATGGGGCGACCAAGACAAACGAGTGTCAAAAAATAACCCCAAAAGCTTTGCGGAATCCTTGTACTCAAGGGGATGACCATAAAGTGACAAAGAGGGACGAAGAACGACCCGCTTCCGAGTAAAAAGTCATGGCACAAGTCTTAGTAGTAGAGAACTTGAAGCCGTGATTGGTGGCCAAGAGGACACGGCATCAATCGCAAGTTGAAGCCGCCGTTGAAGGAGAGGCGAATCATCACCTCGACAGCAAAGAGAAGACGTCGTCACAAGAGCGGAGAAGAACATAAAGAGCGGAGCCAGAAGGAACGGAGGAAAGGAGACCATTGAGGGCAACCAGAAAAAGCGTAGTACTCAGAACACTACCTTGGGCACACCTTCACACTGCCGAAAAGAGGCAGAGAGAGTGGCACCAAGCCTAACTCGAAAGGTACGACGAGAGAGAAAGTTTTGAAGGAAGAGAGGAAGATTACCACGAAGGCCAAAAGAACGAAGTTGGGACAGAATATGGTATCTCCAAGTCGTGTCATAAGCCTTTTCCAGGTCAAAAAGGACAGCAACAACGGAGGTCTTCGCAGCAAAAGCAGTACGAATATAGACCTCCAAGTTCACCAGGACATCAGTCGTGCTGCGGCACTTGCGAAAACCAAATGGAAGGAGAGAGGTGGATGGGTTCCAAGACATGAGACGGACCAAGAGATGGTGATTTCAAGAACCACATGAGACGGACATTTACATACGCTCAAACAGCTTGCAAACACAACTCGTGAGAGCAATAGGGCGGAAGTCCTGAGGGGACGTACCGAGAGACCCTGGTTTCCGAATAGGGAGTACAACAGCATCGAGCCAGTCCACAGGGACGGACGACGACTCCCAGACCTGGTTATACAGATTCAGTAAATACTGAATCGTGCACGGAGGGAGATGGCGAAGCATCTCATAATGAACGTCATCCGAGCCCGCTGCCGTAGATCCGCAGAGGGCCAGGGCAGACTGAAGTTCAGAAAGAGAGAAAGGGTCATTATAGGGAAGGCGGAGATGAGTGTGGAAATCTAAAGGATAAGATTCAAGAACAGGCTTACGAAGAAGGAAGGATCTGGGAAGATGAGAACCAGAGCTAACAGAAGAAAAGTGGGAACCCAGTTCGGCCGCGACCTTCACTGGATCCGCCACAAGAGTCCCACGGAGGTGGAGAACTGGCGAGACATCCGGAACGAACTTGCCCGCAATCTTGCGGACCTTCTTCCAAATCTGCGGGGAGAGGAGTATCGGATGAAATGGTGGAAACATAAGATTTCCAACTCTCACGTTTAGCAGCACGGATGGTCCTACGGGCCACCGCACTTGCCTTCCGAAAGAGAATAAAAGAATCAGCCGTCTGCCGGCGGCGGTGTTTTTTCCAGGCTGCACGCTTACAGCGGACAGCCCGAGCACAGTCCGCATTCCACCAGGGAACACACTTCCGGTGCCCCGGGAGGAAGAGCGAGGGATAGAGCTGAGGGCAGCATTGAAGACTGTGTCATAAAAAGGAGGAGGGCGCGAGGAAGAGGCAGAGAGGAGAGGTCAGAGAGAGTAGCACGAGGGTGAATAGGCACCAGTCAGCCTTGGCAAACTGCCACCTAGGAAAGGAAAGAGGAGGGTGGAAAGAGAAAAAGGAAACTAGGATGGGGAAATGATCACTGTTATGGAGGTCATCAAGAACCTGCCACGTGAAATCCAAGTAGAGGGACGACGAGCAGAGAGAAAGATCAAGACAGGAAAGGGTGCGAGTTCGAGAGTCCACATGAGTGGGCTCACCAGAATTCAGAAGAGATAGAGATGAAGCGAGGACGAACGGTTCGAGAAGACGGCCTCGGGTGTTTGTCAGAACATCACCCCATAGGGAATGTCGACAGTTGAAATCACCCAAAAGGAGCACCGGCTCTGGCAAGGAGTCCAGGAGGTGCTTAAGATCAGGAAGGGAAAGAGGGACATTAGGGGGAGATAAATGGAACAGACTGTATACCATTTACCCACAAAAACACGGGCAGCAGAACAATGGATAGGGGACGGAAAGAGGAGGGGGACGAAGGGAATATCAGATCGAATTAAGAGAGCAGTAGAGTTATGGGCCCCAGCAAGAGCTGGGGGGGGGGGGGAGAAAGAAAGGAATAACCACGAAAGTGACCAGGACGAGCACCAAGCATTGGTTCCTGGAGACAAACACAAAGTGGTGTAAACTGTGCAATTAGAAGTTGGAGTTCATGGAAGTTGGCATAAAATCCACGAATATTCCACTGAAGAATAGACATTATCAAAGAGATAGGATAGGAATAGAGAACAAGAAAGAAATGAAGGTAAAGAGGAACACAGTTTATGAAAGAATCTCAGGATCAGGGTCAGGATCAGGGTCCGGAGTAGGGTCAGGGTCAGGAGCAGGGTCAGTAAAATCAGGGTTAGGGGGCATGGGTAAACTTAGTAAGGAGAGAGAGAAGGGAGCGAGAGAACAGACCAGAGGCGGACTGACAGGGTCCAGAAGAGGAGACAGTTGAGAGGGGCAGGCAAGGACAGGCGGAGGAGGGGGGGCAGAAAGCAGGGAGTGCACCTCAGGAAGGGCAGCAACAGAGAGGGAAGCGGGGGCAGAAGAAACCTCCATATCAGAGACAGGGGGTTCGACCACGGAAATGGGAGGGGAAGGAGAGACAGAGGCAGAGGGAGGGGGCGAGGAAGAAAGCGAAACCTTCTTACCCGCCGGAGAGGATCCAGGCTTACGTTTCTGACTCAAAGAGACAGGTGTTCCAGTAACAACGTACTGGGCGACAGACTCAATGGTCTCAGCAGGAGAAGAGGAACGAGAGCGAACAACACGAAGATCGCTGGGAGGATGATGGATATCAGCTTGGACAGACAGGCGGCGTGGAGGGTCAAGAGACGGGGGAGGGTCGGGAAGAAAGAGTGGGGGGAGACGGGGAAGAAGACAAAGGAGATAAGGCGGACTGGGGAGGGAGGGGGGAAATCCCAGATGGAGAACCAGGAGGGAGACAATCTGGGGTAGGAGGCAAAGGAACAGGGGAGGGGGTGATGGGTGTGGTCGGGTTTAAGGTCTGGAAACGGTTGTGAGACTGAGGAAGACGGGAAGGACGAGGAGAGGTAGAACGCAACACGCGAGCGTAGGAGACGCCCACGAAAGGGGTGAGACGACGAACTTGGCGTCTCGCTTCAGGAAAAGACAGACGATCACGGTGCTTCAAGTTGAGGACGGCTTCCTCGAGTTTATAGTGCATACACGAGCGTGAGAAGGTAGGGTGGGCTTCACCGCAATTGAGACAGCGAGCCTGGGGAGAAGTGCACTCGGACGTAGAATGACTATCGTCCCCACACAAGGGGCAGAGATACACAGTACTGGTGCATTTGAGGACACCGTGCCCAAACTTCCAGCACTTATTGCAAATTCTAGGAGAGGGAATGTACTCCTGAACGGAGCATCTGGCACCAGCAAGAATAACAGAGGGCGGAAGGGTTCTACTATCAAAGGTGACTTTGACAACTCGAAGGGGCTGACGGCGACGACCACGAGGGGGTCGAGTAAACGTGTCCACCCGGAGGACAGAATGGCCTTGGGCTTCGAGGATATGTTTAATATCTTCATGGCAATCATTGAGGTCCCGAACACCAGTTGCAACTTGGGGTGGGAGGAGAACAGTGCCAACACTGGCATTTAACCGAGCGTTTTTGGAGACCCGAACAGGGGTCTCCCCAATGCAGGACAAAGCGGCTAAGCGAGTAGCTGCATCCTGAGAAGGAGCAACGACGACACGCGTACCGGAACTGGTGGAGTTAAAAGTAACAGAGGCATCTACTGAATCAACAAGGTGTTTATGGAGGGAGAAATCGTCAGGAGGAGTAGAATCCAGATGGTGGAGATCAAAGTATTTAGTCCATGTAGCAGGACCAAACAGGGCATTGTAAGTACTATTACGGGAAGGGATCGTGTGAGTGCGGCCGTGGCGGGAACGGCGATGAGAACCCCGGAAGTCACGGGGGTAAAAGGTGCAGTAGTCACAATGAGAGACGAAGCCGCGTCAGGGGACGAGGTAGTCACCACTGGGGGCTTGGGGCTCGACCCAACCACAGAGGGAGGGGAACCGAGGGGAGGAGTCGGAGAAGTCAAAGGAGGAGCAAGGTCGGGGCCCAATGTAGCGGAGGCTACAGAGCTCGGTCTTCCAACACGGACCGACTCGGGGGCTTGGTCGCCCACCCCACGAGCCTGAGAAGTTAAAGCAGAAACAGGGGGAATATTTATCATCGCTACGAAAAGGAAGATTCATTCACGAATGTGCCCCCACACCCACCATGGAGCCACAATTAGAGGCAGGACACCCAACAAGAAGCTATCGCCGATCATGCCGGGGCCCCCCAGGGGTGCGTCGTGAGTATACGCCCCACAAACGCCACCTTAAGAACCGACAGTCCGTCGAGATCGGGTTCAGTGACGAAAGGGGGATTGACAATAAAAGGTTCCCCTCGCTCTCGACGTTGGGTACTACAGTTCTACGGGTGCAAGAGTATGCCTCCCCCAGCACCCGGGCGTCAAAACAGAGAAGTCCAAAGAAAGATCTAAAACAAGCAAAAGGTCAGCAGGAAACGACAAGCAGATAGGAGAAGAGGGGGAGAAAAACGAAACAGAAGGAAAAGGAAAAGATGCTCGGCACAATTGGAGAGGACGGCAGCAGAAGCACAAGGCTAGAAAAGGACACAGGACCGTCCCAAGGAGCATCACCCTCCGGCAGCCGCCCACTAAGCCCCCTCACGGCAGCAACGGGCCGAGCGGGGAGGGGGCCCCCCTCCACAAGTTATTATAATTATATAATTCCTCTCCACCAACGTCTGTGCCTTCCTAATGGTTATATATTATAGGAACCTATATTTAATAACGTATTACAGAATAAACTTGACGTTAACAGCGGAGGTTAAACTAATAATGGCGCGTGAAGTAATGGAGAAGTCACCCCTGTTGCCAGTAATTGCTTCTCTGTTATTATGTGACCACCGTTTTCTGTTGCCCCTTGTCGCCATGACATTCTTAGGGCGCCGCGTCCTGGGTCAATACTTGCACCCAGGCTCATAATACAACAGTCTCTTTATACACCCAGGCTCATAATACAACAGTCTCTTTATACACCCAGGCTCATAATACAACAGTCTCTTTATACACCCAGGCTTATACTACAACAGTCTCTTTATACACCCAGGCTCATAATACAACAGTCTCTTTATACACCCAGGCTCATAATACAACAGTCTCTTTATACACCCAGGCTCATAATACAACAGTCTCTTTATACATCCAAGCTCATAATACAAGTCTCTTTATGCACCCAGGCTCATAATACACCTAAGCTCATAATACAACAGTCTCTTTATACACCTATGCTCAAAATACAACAGGCTCATAATACACCCAGGCTCATAATACAACAGGCTAATAATACACCCAGGCTCATAATACAACAGGCTCATAATACAACAGGCTCATAATACACCCAGGCTCATAATACAACAGGCTCATAATACAACAGGCTCATAATACACCCAGGCTCATAATACCCCCCCCAGGCTCACAATACAACAGGCTCATAATACAACAGGCTCATAATACACCCAGGCTCATAATACAACAGGCTCATAATACAACAGGCTCATAATACACCCAGGCTCATAATACAACAGGCTCATAATACACCCAGGCACATAATACACCAAGGCTCATAATACACCCAGGCTCATAATCCACCCAGGCTCATAATACACCCAGGCTCATAACACAACAGGCTCATAATACACCCAGGCTCATAATACAACAGGCTCATAATACACCCAGGCTTATAATACACCCAGGCTCATAATACAACAGGCTCATAATACACCCAGGCTTACAACAGGCTCATAATACACCCAGGCTCATAATACACCCAGGCTCATAATACACCTTGGCTCATAATACAACAGGCTCATACTACACCCAGGCTCATAATACAAGTCTCTTTATACACCCAGGCTCATAATACAACAGTCTCTTTACACACCCAGGCTCATAATACAACAGTCTCTTTATACACCCAGGCTCATAATACAACAGTCTCTTTATACATCCAAGCTCATAATACAAGTCTCTTTATACACCCAGGCTCATAATACAACAGTCTCTTTACACACCCAGGCTCATAATACAACAGTCTGTTTATACACCCAGGCTCATAATACAACAGTCTCTTTATACATCCAAGCTCATAATACAAGTCTCTTTAAGCACCCAGGCTCATAATACACCCAAGCTCATAATACAACAGTCTCTTTATACACCTATGCTCAAAATACAACAAGCTCATAATACACCCAGGCTCATAATACAACAGGCTAATAATACACCAGGCTCATAATACAACAGGCTCATAATACAACTGGCTCATAATACACCCAGGCTCATAATACAACAGGCTCATAATACAACAGGCTCATAATACACCTGGGCTCATAATACACACAGGCTCATAATACACCCCGGGCTCACAATACAACAGGCTCATAATACACCCAGGCTCATAATACAACAGGCTCATAATACACCCAGGCTCATAATACAACAGGCTCATAATACAACAGGCTCATAATACACCCAGGCTCATAATACAACAGGCTCATAATACACCCAGGCACATAATACACCAAGGCTCATAATACACCCAGGCTCATAATACACCCAGGCTCATAATACACCCAGGCTCATAACACAACAGGCTCATAATACACCCAGGCTCATAATACAACAGGCTCATAATACACCCAGGCTTATAAGGTAATTATCAAAAGAAGGCACCAAACCGGGAAGGCTATGTAGCACCATCAAAGTGCGAAATAATCAGAGGGCGCTAAATATTACCAAGAAAGCCAATACGAGAACAAAAACGCATAAGGCGAACGATATCAAAAGTATCCGATTCACCTAGAATTCTATTGAGGGACAAGTGACCGCGAGGGACGGTCGGAAAGCAAGACACATGCTCGTCCTGGAAGGCAGGACATTCAACAAGGATATGCATAACCGTAAGAGGGACAACGCAATTCAGACAACAAGGAGCAGGGCGGCGCTCCATTAAGTGACCGTGGGTTAAGCGAGTATGGCCAACCCGCAGCCGTGCTAAAGCAGTTTCCCACCGCCGGTTACGGTGGTAGGAGGAAAGCCACGGGGACACACTACGTTTGAGAGTACGCAGTTTGTTACTAACCACAGAGGACCAACAACTCTGCCAACGGGCAAGGATAGAGGAATGAATAACCGGATAAAAGTCAGAATAAGGAAGACCCTTACGGGAGATGGGACAAGAACGGATGGCTTCCTTAGCGGCAGCATCCGCACGCTCATTCAAAGAAACACCAATATGGCTGGGAACCCAGCAAAACTCTACCGATTTAAACTTATTAGAAATAAGAAACAGCCATTGCTGAATCTCGATGACCACTGGGTGGACAGGATTAAAGGACCCAAGAGCCATTAGGGCACTACGAGAGTCAACGACAACCACAAAGGAGGAATGAGAATGAGAAAGCAAGAGACGGAGAGCATAGAGAATAGCATAAAGTTCCGCCGTAAAGACGCTAGCCTCCGAAGGGAGGCGACACATATAAGTACGGTCAGGAAAAACAACAGAGTAGCCCACACCGTCCGCAGACTTAGACCCATCGGTGAAGATGGAAATAGAGTGGGAGTGCAAAGAAAAGTGCTCAAGGAAGAGGCTTTTCAGAACTGTAGGAGGGGTAAAGGCTTTAGTAATACAAGTCAAGGACGTACAAAACTTGGGAAGGGGGACTCTCCACGGAGGCAAGGAAGGAACAATACGAGGAGAAACATTAGAAAGATGAACAGAAAGAGAATCCTGCAAGCGAGATAACCGGACAGAAAGTGGGAGACAATGAAGAGGAACAGGAGCTACAGGAGGAGGAAAAGTCAAAGCACGACAGAGGCGAGAGGAAGGATGCTGTAAGGACCGCGCAAGATAGCGAAGACAGTAGTGGTCACGGCGGTCCTGGAGAGAGAGAAAGCCAGTGTCAACATACAAACTGAGGGCGGGAATCGAACGAAAGGCACCAGAGCTGAGACGCAACCCAGTATGGTGCAAAGCATCAAGACAGCGAAGAGTAGAAGGAGAAGCAGAAGAGTAAGCAGGGCAACCATAATCGAGTTTAGACAGGACGAGAGAGGAGTGCAAATATAGGAGCGTGCGTCTATCCGCTCCCCAAGAAGTATGGGACAAAACCTTAAGGAGGTTAAGGGCCTTAGAGCACTCAACTCGGAGGCAAGAGATATGGGCTGACCAAGACAAACGAGTGTCAAAGACTAACCCCAAGAGCTTTGCGGAATCCCTGTACACAATGGGATGACCATAAAGCGACAAAGAGGGACGAAGAACAACATGCTTCCGAGTAAAGGTCCCCAGGCTTATAATACACCCAGGCTCATAATACAACAGGCTCATAATACAACAGGCTCATAATACACCCAGGCTCATAATACAACCAGGCTCATAATACACCCAGGCTCATAATACAACAGGCTCATAATACACCCAGGCTCATAATACACCCAGGCTCATAATACAACAGGCTCATAATACACCCAGGCTCATAATACACCCAGGCTCATAATACAACAGGCTCATAATACACCCAGGCTCATAATACAACAAGCTCATAATACAACAGGCTCATAATACAACAGGCTCATAATACACACAGGCTCATAATACATCCAGGCTCATAATACACCCAGGCTCATAATACAACAGGCTCATAATACACCCAGGCTTACAACAGGCTCATAACACCCCCAGGCTCATAATACACCCAGGCTCATAATACAACAGGCTCATAATACACCCAGGCTCATAATACACCCAGGCTCATAATACACCCAGGCTCATAATACAACAGGCTCATAATACACCCAGGCTCATAATACACCCAGGCTCATAATACAACAGGCTCATAATACAACAGGCTCATAATACACCCAGGCTCATAATACAACAGGCTCATAATACACCCAGGCTCATAATACACCCAGGCTCATAATACAACAGGCTCATAATACACCCAGGCTCATAATACAACAGGCTCACAATACACCCAGGCTCATAACACACCCAGGCTCATAATACACCCAGGCTCATAATACAACAGGCTCATAATACAACAGGCTCATAATACAACAGGCTCATAATACACCCAGGCTCATAATACAACAGGCTCATAATACACCCAGGCTCATAATACACCCAGGCTCATAATACAACAGGCTCATAATACAACAGGCTCATAATACAACAGGCTCATAATACAACAGGCTCATAATACACCCAGGCTCATAATACAAAAGGCTCATAATACACCACCACAGTAGTGATGGTGATGGTACAGTGAACTAGAGTGGCAGCACAACACCACAGTAGTGATGGTGGTGGTACAGTGAACTAGAGTGGCAGCACAAGACCACAGTAGTGATGGTGGTGGTACAGTGAACTAGAGTGGCAGCACAACACCACAGTAGTGATGGTGGTGGTACAGTGAACTAGAGTGGCAGCACAACACCACAGTAGTGATGGTGGTGGTACAGTGAACTAGAGTGGCAGCACAACACCACAGTAGAGATGGTGGTGGTACAGTGAACTAGAGTGGCAGCACAACACCACAGTAGTGATGGTACAGTGAACTAGAGTGGCAGCACAACACCACAGTAGTGATGGTGGTGGTACAGTGAACTAGAGTGGCAGCACAACACCACAGTAGTGATGGTGATGGTACAGTGAACTAGAGTGGCAGCACAACACCACAGTAGTGATGGTGGTGGTACAGTGAACTAGAGTGGCAGCACAACACCACAGTAGTGATGGCGGTGGTACAGTGAACTAGAGTGGCAGCACAACACCACAGTAGTGAAAGTGATGGTACAGTGAACTAGAGTGGCAGCACAACACCACAGTAGTGATGGTGATGGTACAGTGAACTAGAGTGGCAGCAATACACCACAGTAGTGATGGTGGTGGTACAGTGAACTAGAGTGGCAGCACAACACCACAGTAGTGATGGTGGTGGTACAGTGAACTAGAGTGGCAGCACAACACCACAGTAGTGATGGTGGTGGTACAGTGAACTAGAGTGGCAGCACAACACCACAGTAGTGATGGTGGTGGTACAGTGAACTAGAGTGGCAGCACAACACCACAGTAGTGATGGTGGTGGTACAGTGAACTAGAGTGGCAGCACAACACCACAGTAGTGATGGTGTTGGTACAGTGAACTAGAGTGGCAGCACAACACCACAGTAGTGATGGTGGTGGTACAGTGAACTAGAGTGGCAGCACAACACCACAGTAGTGATGGTACAGTGAACTAGAGTGGCAGCACAACACCACAGTAGGATGGTGGTGGTACAGTGAACTAGAGTGGCAGCCCAACACCACAGTAGTGATGGTGGTGGTACAGTGAACTAGAGTGGCAGCACAACACCACAGTAGTGATGGTGATGGTACAGTGAACTAGAGTGGCAGCACAACACCACAGTAGTGATGGTGATGGTACAGTGAACTAGAGTGGCAGCACAACACCACAGTAGTGATGGTACAGTGAACTAGAGTGGCAGCACAACACCACAGTAGTGATGGTGGTGGTACAGTGAACTAGAGTGGCAGCACAACACCACAGTAGTGATGGTGGTGGTACAGTGAACTAGAGTGGCAGCACAACCACACAGTAGTGATGGTACAGTGAACTAGAGTGGCAGCACAACACCACAGTAGTGATGGTGGTGGTACAGTGAACTAGAGTGGCAGCACAACACCACAGTAGTGATAGTGGTGGTACAGTGAACTAGAGTGGCAGCACAACACCACAGTAGTGATGGTGGTGGTACAGTGAACTAGAGTGGCAGCACAACACCACAGTAGTGATGGTGATGGTACAGTGCACTAGAGTGGCAGCACAACGCCACAATAGTGATGGTACAGTGAACTAGAGTGGCAGCACAACACCACAGTAGTGATGGTACAGTGAACTAGAGTGGCAGCACAACACCACAGTAGTGATGGTGGTGGTACAGTGAACTAGAGTGGCAGCACAACACCACAGTGGTGATGGTGGTGGTACAGTGAACTAGAGTGGCAGCACAACACCACAGTGGTGATGGTGGTGGTACAGTGAACTAGAGTGGCAGCACAACACCACAGTGGTGATGGTGGTGGTACAGTGAACTAGAGTCGGTCGGCCGAGCGGACAGCACACTGGGCTTGTGATCCTGTGGTCCTGGGTTCGATCCCAGGCGCCGGCGAGAAACAATGGGCAGAGTTTCTTTCACCCTATGCCCCTGTTACCTAGCAGTAAAATAGGTACCTGGGTGTTAGTCAGCTGTCACGGGCTGCTTCCTGGGGGTGGAGGCCTGGTCGAGGACCGGGCCGCGGGGACACTAAAGGTGACCCGTGGCCACGTGTCTTCGGTAATGTGGTGAGCGGCCTGGATGTGGTGAGGGCAGCAGTCAACCACAGTAACATTACGGAGGGTGACTGTGGTGGACTGTGGTGTTGTGCTGCCACTCTAGTTCACTGTACCACCACCATCACTACTGTGGTGTTGTACTGCCACTCTTGAGTTATCTTGAGATGACTTTCGGGG
>WNGS01143661.1:0-10118 GCA_020271785.1 Procambarus virginalis
TCCCGCTCATTTGCTGCAATGCTATTGGTCAAATTGTAACTCCTTTTGTGTTGTGTGCCACGAGATGCCCGCACCCTTGCGAACTCATTCACGTGAGAGCGACCATACCCAGAGGACGTGTTCTGTTCTACCGGCCAATAGACTGATCACCGTCTATCCCTCACCGTCAAGTTAACTCAGCGTCTTTGCGATATACCACACACTCGCCAGAATCACGAGTGGGAATATATGTTTAGAAGCCTAAAGTGACAAATCTCCAGAGCGAAACAGACTGGTATCAGGTAACCCCTGGTGACAAAGATCGTCGTGAGTGACCTAGAGTGAACTAAGGCAGTGCCGCCGCCTAAGTAATCTGTGTGTGACTTTACCACAGTGTACCTGTACCACAGTGTACAGTGTAGTGCATGGTACTGCCGCCAGCCGCCGCCAGCCGACGCCAGCCGACGCCAGCCGACGCCAGCCGACGCCAGCCGCCGCCCTCACTCTGACGTGACGTCACCACCTTAGCACCGCCAGTGCCAGTGTGTGCGCGTGTGTCTGTCTGTTAAGCATACAGCACGCCCCTACTCACGAAATCATCTCAAGATACTGCGAGTACCCTCCGTGTCTACGAGCGAAACCAGCTATCAGGCCACCTACGAGTGCTTGTATAAACGAGTCTGAGTGAGTGCGTAAGGAAAGGTACCTTATCTGTAAGTACAAGATCTTGTCATTGTTTATTGTGTCTGTGTTGATCTGAGGGATCAACCACAGTTCTCACCTTCTTATACCTGTCGCAGGTTATAGGTGAATCGACGGTGTATGCGTGTTTATCTGTGTGGTATCACAGCATTTCACTCGTCTGTGGATGTGAGCTTCACATACACCACACATTTAGTTATTGTGTGATTATTATTGTGTTTATTGCATATCATCATTACCGAGTATCCGGTTGGAACTCTTGTGATCCCTTTGCATACCGGCAGTTAGGTTGCCGTGTTAGTGATTGGCTGTCAACTGTGTTAAGTTAGGTGTTTCTCCACGAGTGGATACGAGTCGATTAGCCAGACGTCAAGAGTCTCGCTAATGCAACCATAGCTTTGCTGACGCCAATGAAAAAGTAAATCAAGCACCCTGTGTATTAGTGGTTAAGTTAGTAAATAAACTACTGTTAAGCTTTATGCGGTGTTTCCGTTGAACCACTTCTGAATACTGCCAATATTACTCCAGCCTTCAGCTCTAAGTGTCTTCAACACCGAGTTGCCTGTAAGTCACTAAACTATAAATTTGATGAGGACCCTAGGAGTCCCTTAAAGTGTTACATCATTGAGGAGATTCCAACGACCAACGTGGAGCAGGACCAGGTGAGGCTAGTCTAAGAAGAGACCCACAAGGACTCTAACTCGACCTTGCTCCCAGGCCCTGTACGGTTGCTCTCGTATTTTCTATTTTGCTAATTCCGACAGCTTCGTGAAGCGTCTACCACATGTACATTGGCAACGTACGCATTGCAGTCGTGACAGCAAAAAAAAGAAAACATCCCACAATATATATATATATATATATATATATATATATATATATATATATATATATATATATATATATATATATATATATATATATATATATAGGGGGGTACCACCTCTGGTGCAATTATAGGGACCCTCATCCTCAGAGAAGGGAACACAGAGCATTCAGGGAAAAACTTGCCATTTAACTCTGAATACATAAGGGTGTTCGCTTCTCCTACCACCCCCCTTTTTTATGGTGTACACTTTATTAAGTAAGGTAATACAGTTACATATCTGATTGTATACAAAAAATGAACATTAAGAGGACACAAAAATAGTTCGCTTCCTAGAGGCTGTAGATTTCCTCGAACTCCTCCGACGTTGGGCAGGAACCGAGGATGCAGCGAGCATTCCCCCTCTGGATCGCGACACTGAGGCGCTGAAAGAGAAAACTTGCCGCTCTAGGGTCTCTTGTGGTGTCAATGAGCTTGGAACCAAGATCCTTTAGAAACCTTCTTGCACTCTCTCCCCATGGACCTAGTGTCTCAGACCCTATTGGGACGAAGTTGTACCGATGATCTAATTGCCTGTACTTGGCTGACTTGTCTCTTTCTCTGTGTGTCGCCGCGGCTCCTGCTGTGCCGGCAGAGAGGTTGACGTATGTGGCGGCCAGGGTGGATACGCAAGTATAGTCCCATGCCAACTGTCTGCCACCCATCCACGGACGCAGTGTGATTCCGTCTGGTCGGCCGGCAAAGCTAACAGAGTCACGGTTCAGAAGGTTGCGGGGCTCTCTCTCCGCTGGACACTGGGCAGAGGCAAGGCTTCTTTTAATGATGTCGTTGACTTCGTCGTGTCTAGTGTGCCAACCACCAGATTTTCCGCAGTGCAGGCCATGCAATCCATATTCGTCAGCATCTGCCTCGCCGCAAATACACCTATGAACAGTGTGGATAGGGGCAGCAAGACGGAGAGCGACTGCAATACGGAGCTCTTGCGGATCAAGACGTGTGCCTGATGCAGACATAGGGACTGCCAAAAGGAAGTCCCCTGCATGGGGAGCCTGCACAGCTGTGAGGCGTGCACGATCACTGGGGGTTGTTGCTGCCTCCAGCAAAGCTGTGGCTTCTTTGTCTGCAATGGGGCTGTCCCAACTGGATTGTTTCTTGGCTTTCGGCATGGCTGGTCTGAGTGCTGGGTCTGCCATGGCACCCCATTTCGTGTCACATTCCGTGTAGTGGGGGTCATGTATCCCCGCTACATCACTGAGGGTGTCAGGTAGAATATATATATATATATATATATATATATATATATATATATATATATATATATATATATATATATATATATATATATTTATTATATATATATATATATATATATATATATATATATATATATATATATATATATATATATATATATATATATATATATATATATATATATATATGTATATATATATATGTCGTACCTAGTAGTTTTCGACTACCTAACCTAATGTTTTTTCGACTACCTAACCTACCTAACCTAACCTAACCTAACATTTTTGGCTACCTAACTTAACCTAACCTATAAAGATAGGTTAGGTTAGGTTAGGTAGGGTTGGTTAGGTTCGGTCAAATATCTATGTTAATTTTAACTCCAATAAAAAAATTGACCTCATACATAATAAATGGGTAGTAGTAGTAGGCATCCATCAGTCTCAGGAGACTATGGAGTTGCGCTCTGGTTGTCGGTCTGGAGTGGCCTCACCAGGGCGCAAAGCCAGGGTAGGTTGAATCGGGGGAGAAGCTGTTACCCAGGCAGCAGGTCCCCCCTCTCCACGGCGCTGAAAGTCTCCAATGGAAAGGCATACGCCAATACGATTGGTTCCAGCGCCGTCGCAGGAACTGTGAGTTCCGGGGTGGACCTCGAAGGTGATGATGAAGGGCACAGGGACCTTCATCCCCGGAGACCGCAGTGGTCGGGGCCGGAGAAGAACCACCCCAACAAGGGCACGAACGACCCCAGCCTCCTGAAGCAGAGCCTGAGGCCGCACGAGCCCAGGAGGTGGACGTCCCGGTCCCGCACCTACGGGTCCCATACAGAGATCGTCACAGCCCCCTTCACCCGAGGCCGGCCTCCTTCAAGACCAAGTAGAAGGAAGAGTAATAATTGGGTAGCTTTATCATTTCATAAGAAAAAAATTGAGAAAATTAATAAATTCATGAAAACTTGGCTTATTAGGCAAATCGGGCCTTGCATAGTAGGCTGAGAAGTGCGTTCTGGCTACTAGGTAAGACATATATATATATATATATATATATATATATATATATATATATATATATATATATATATATATATATATATATATATGCGAACAAGCCTGAATGGTCCCCAGGACTATATGCGAATGAAAACTCACACCCCAGAAGTGACTCGAACCCATACTCCCAGGAGCAACGCAACTGGTATGTACAAGACGCCTTAAACCACTTGACCATCACGACCAGACATAATGAGATGATAGCCGAAGCTATTTGAACCACCTCACCGCTGGCACTCGGATGGTTATCTTGGGCATAGCATTAAAATGAGGTGATTTGGTAAAATGCTATGCCCAAGATAACCATCCGAGTGCCAGCGGTGAGGTGGTTCAAATAGCTTCGGCTATCATCTCATTATGTCTGGTCGTGATGGTCAAGTGGTTTAAGGCGTCTTGTACATACCAGTTGCGTTGCTCCTGGGAGTATGGGTTCGAGTCACTTCTGGGGTGTGAGTTTTCATTCATATATATATATATATATATATATATATATATATATATATATATATATATATATATATATATATATATATATATATATGTCGTACCTAGTAGCCAGAACGCACTTGTCAGCCTACTATGCAAGGCCCGATTTGCCTAATAGGCCAAGTTTTCATGAATTAATTGTTTTTCGACTACCTAACCTACCTAACCTAACCTAACCTAACTTTTCGGCTACCTAACCTAACCTAACCTATGAAGATAGGTTAGGTTAGGTTAGGTAGGGTTGGTTAGGTTCGGTCATATATCTACGTTAATTTTAACTCCAATGAAAAAAAATTGACCTCATACATAATGAAATGGGTAGCTTTATCATTTCATAAGAAAAAAATTAGAGAAAATATATTAATTCAGGAAAACTTGGCTTATTAGGCAAATCGAGCCTTGCATAGTAGGCCAAAAAGAGAGTTCTGGCTACTTATATATATATATATATATATATATATATATATATATATATATATCACTAAGAACTCTTAAAAATTTGACCCGGCCAGGATTCGAACCCATGCCGTCCAGGATCACGCCAAACGTACACAGTACCGTGACCGTGACGTTTTAGGGCGTGATCCTGGACGGCATGGGTTCGAATCCTGGCCGGGTCAAATTTTTAAGAGTTCTTAGTGATATATGGCTTGCGCGTTCATGCAACTTTCTCACACAAATTAGACTCAGTGCGGCCCGTGCATGCGCCAGAATTTGATGAAAAACTGTACCCAAATGGATCCATGAGTGTCGTCGGGGTTGGTCAGTCAGGGAGCTTAGTTAATAAGCGCCAAGACTGACCAATCCTTATGACGATCATTGGTGCGGTGCGGTGGTCACGGTACTGTGTACGTTTTAGGGGTGATCCTGGACGGCATGGGTTCGAATCCTGGCCGGGTCAAATTTTTAAGAGTTCTTAGTGATATATGGCTTGCGCGTTCATGCAGCTTTTCTCACACAAATTAGACTCAGTGCGGCCCGTGCATGCGCCAGAATTTGATGAAAAACTGTACCCAAATGGATCCATGAGTGTCGTCGGGGGTTGGTCAGTCAGGGAGCTTAGTTAATAACGCCAAGACTGACCAATCCTTATGACGATCATTGGTGCGGTGCGGTGGTCACGGTACTGTGTACGTTTAGGGGTGATTCCTGGACGGCATGGGTCGAATCCTGGCCGGGTCAAGAGTTCTTAGTGATATATGGCTTGCGCGTTCATGCAGCTTTCTCACACAACTTAGACTCAGTGCGGCCCGTGCATGCGCCAGAATTGATGAAAAACTGTACCCAATGGATCCATGAGTGTCGTCGGGGGTTGGTCAGTCAGGGAGCTTAGTTAATAAGCGCCAAGACTGACCAATCCTTATGACGATCATTGGTGCGGTGCGGTGGTCACGGTACTGTGTACGGTTTGGCGTGATCCTGGACGGCATGGGTTCGATCCTGGCCGGGTCAAAGAGTTCTTAGTGATATATGGCTTGCGCGTTCATGCAGCTTTCTCACACAACTTAGACTCAGTGCGGCCCGTGCATGCGCCAGAATTGATGAAAAAACTGTACCCAAATGGATCCATGAGTGTCGTCGGGGGTTGGTCAGTCAGGGAGCTTAGTTAATAAGCGCCAAGACTGACCAATCCTTATGACGATCATTGGTGCGGTGCGGTGGTCACGGTACTGTGTACGTTTAGGGGTGATCCTGGACGGCATGGGTTCGAATCCTGGCCGGGTCAAATTTTTAAGAGTTCTTAGTGATATATGGCTTGCGCGGTTCATGCAGCTTTCTCACACAACTTAGACTCAGTGCGGCCCGTGCATGCGCCAGAATTTGATGAAAAACTGTACCCAAATGGATCCATGAGTGTCGTCGGGGGTTGGTCAGTCAGGGAGCTTAGTTAATAAGCGCCAAGACTGACCAATCCTTATGACGATCATGGTGCGGTGGTCACGGTACGTTTAGAGTTGATCCTGGACGGCATGGGTTCGAATCCTGGCCGGGTCAAATTTTTAAGAGTTCTTAGTGATATATGGGCTTGCGCGTTCATGCAGCTTTCTCACACAACTTAGACTCAGTGCGGCCCGTGCATGCGCCAGAATTTGATGAAAACTGTACCCAAATGGATCCATGAGTGTCGTCGGGGGTTGGCAGTCAGGGAGCTTAGTTAATAAGCGCCAAGACTGACCAATCCTTATGACGATCATTGGTGCGGTGCGGTGGTCACGGTACTGTGTACGTTTAGGGTGATCCTGGACGGCATGGGTTCGAATCCTGGCCGGGTCAAATTTTTAAGAGTTCTTAGTGATATATGGCTTGCGCGTTCATGCAGCTTTCTCACACAACTTAGACTCAGTGCGGCCCGTGCATGCGCCAGAATTGATGAAAACTGTACCCAAATGGATCCATGAGTGTCGTCGGGGGTTGGTCAGTCAGGGAGCTTAGTTAATAAGCGCCAAGACTGACCAATCCTTATGACGATCATTGGTGCGGTGCGGTGGTCACGGTACTGTGTACGTTTAGGGTGATCCTGGACGGCATGGGTTCGAATCCCTGGCCGGGTCAAAGAGTTCTTAGTGATATATGGCTTGCGCGTTCATGCAGCTTTCTCACACAACTTAGACTCAGTGCGGCCCGTGCATGCGCCAGAATTTGATGAAAAACTGTACCCAAATGGATCCATGAGTGTCGTCGGGGGTTGGTCAGTCAGGGAGCTTAGTTAATAAGCGCCAAGACTGACCAATCCTTATGACGATCATTGGTGCGGTGCGGTGGTCACGGTACTGTGTACGTTTAGGGGTGATCCTGGACGGCATGGGTTCGAATCCTGGCCGGGTCAAATTTTTAAGAGTTCTTAGTGATATATGGCTTGCGCGTTCATGCAGCTTTCTCACACAACTTAGACTCAGTGCGGCCCGTGCATGCGCCAGAATTTGATGAAAAACTGTACCCAAATGGATCCATGAGTGTCGTCGGGGGTTGGTCAGTCAGGGAGCTTAGTTAATAAGCGCCAAGACTGACCAATCCTTATGACGATCATTGGTGCGGTGCGGTGGTCACGGTACTGTGTACGTTTAGGGGTGATCCTGGACGGCATGGGTTCGAATCCTGGCCGGGTCAAATTTTTAAGAGTTCTTAGTGATATATGGCTTGCGCGTTCATGCAGCTTTCTCACACAACTTAGACTCAGTGCGGCCCGTGCATGCGCCAGAATTTGATGAAAAACTGTACCCAATGATCCATGAGTGTCGTCGGGGTTGGTCAGTCAGGGAGCTTAGTTAATAAGCGCCAAGACTGACCAGTCCTTATGACGATCATTGGTGCGGTGGTCACGGATCTGTGTACGTTTACGCGTGATCCTGGACGGCATGGGTTCGAATCCTGGCCGGTCAAAGAGTTCTTAGTGATATATGGCTTGCGCGTTCATGCAGCTTTCTCACACAAATTAGACTCAGTGCGGGCCCGTGCATGCGCCAGAATTTGATGAAAAACTGTACCCAAATGGATCCATGAGTGTCGTCGGGGGTTGGTCAGTCAGGGAGCTTAGTTAATAAGCGCCAAGACTGACCAATCTTATGACGATCATTGATGCGGTGGCCACGGTACTGTGCACGTTTAGTGGTGATCCTGGACGGCATGGGTTCGAATCCTGGCCGGGTCAAATTTTTAAGAGTTCTTAGTGATATATGGCTTGCGCGTTCATGCAGCTTTCTCACACAACTTAGACTCAGTGCGGCCCGTGCATGCGCCAGAATTTGATGAAAAACTGTACCCAAATGGATCCATGAGTGTCGTCGGGGGTTGGTCAGTCAGGGAGCTTAGTTAATAAGCGCCAAAACTGACCAGTCCTTATGACGATCATTGGTGCGGTGCGGTGGTCACGGTACTGTGTACGTTTTAGGGGTGATCCTGGACGGCATGGGTTCGAATCCTGGCCGGGTCAAATTTTTAAGAGTTCTTAGTGATATATGGCTTGCGCGTTCATGCAGCTTTCTCACACAACTTAGACTCAGTGCGGCCCGTGCATGCGCCAGAATTTGATGAAAAACTGTACCCAAATGGATCCATGAGTGTCGTCGGGGGTTGGTCAGTCAGGGAGCTTAGTTAATAAGCGCCAAGACTGACCAATCCTTATGACGATCATTGGTGCGGTGCGGTGGTCACGGTACTGTGTACGTTTAGGGGTGATCCTGGACGGCATGGGTTCGAATCCTGGCCGGGTCAAAGAGTTCTTTGTGATATATGGCTTGCGCGTTCATGCAGCTTTCTCACACAACTTAGACTCAGTGCGGCCCGTGCATGCGCCAGAATTTGATGAAAAACTGTACCCAAATGGATCCATGAGTGTCGTCGGGGGTTGGTCAGTCAGGGAGCTTAGTTAATAAGCGCCAAGACTGACCAATCCTTATGACGATCATTGGTGCGGTGCGGTGGTCACGGTACTGAGAACATTTAGAGATGATCCTGGACGGCATGGTTCGAATCCTGGCCGGGTCAAATTTTTAAGAGTTCTTAGTGATATATGGCTTGCGCGTTCATGCAGCTTTCTCACACAACTTAGACTCAGTGCGGCCCGTGCATGCGCCAGAATTTGATGAAAAACTGTACCCAAATGGATCCATGAGTGTCGTCGGGGGTTGGTCAGTCAGGGAGCTTAGTTAATAAGCGCCAAGACTGACCAATCCTTATGACGATCATTGGTGCTGGTGGGTCACAGGTACTGTGTACGTTTAGGGGTGATCCTGGACGGCATGGGTTCGAATCCTGGCCGGGTCAAAGAGTTCTAGTGATATATGGCTTGCGCGTTCATGCAGCTTTCTCACACAACTTAGACTCAGTGCGGCCCGTGCATGCGCCAGAATTGATGAAAAACTGTACCAAATGGATCCATGAGTGTCGTCGGGGGTTGGTCAGTCAGGGAGCTTAGTTAATAAGCGGCCAAGACTGACCAATCCTTATGACGATCATTGGTGCGGTGGTCCCGGTACTGTATACGTTTAGGGGTGATCCTGGACGGCATGGGTTCGAATCCTGGCCGGGTCAAATTTTTAAGAGTTCTTAGTGATATATTGGCTTGCGCGTTCATGCAGCTTTCTCACACAAATTAGACTCAGGTGCGGCCCGTGCATGCGCCAGAATTTGATGAAAAACTGTACCCAAATGGATCCATGAGTGTCGTCGGGGGTTGGTCAGTCAGGGAGCTTAGTTAAATAAGCGCCAAGACTGACCAATCCTTATGACGATCATTGGTGCGTTGGTCACGGTACTGTATACGTTTAGGGGTGATCCTGGACGGCATGGGTTCGAATCCTGGCCGGATAAAAGAGTTCTTAGTGATATATGGCTTGCGCGTTCATGCAGCTTTCTCACATATATATATATATATATATATATATATATATATATATATTGGTGTATACGGCAGCAGGTTTTCTTTTAAACATGTCTCATTGAATATGACCGCATATTCTGTATTTACTATCTTCTTATTTAGGGCTTCTATCCCTCTAACTATTTTCTTAGCATCAGGGCTTAGCTGAAATAGGATTCTTTTTCAGCTAAGGATCTGAAATAGGATCTATGAAATCGATCCTATTTCAGCTTAGCCCTGATGCTAAGAAAATAGTTAGAGGGATAGAAGCCCTAAATAAGAAGATAGTAAATACAGAATATGCGGTCATCTATATATATATATATATATATATATATATATATATATATATATATATATATTATATATATATATATATAATATAATATACTATATATATACATATATATATATATACATACATATATATATACATTATATATATATATATATATATGTCGTACCT